>JADEYG010000005.1:152500-185000 GCA_016906335.1 Novakomyces olei
ACGCTGCTCGACTCCGAGCGAGGCAATCTCGGCGTCCTGCAACTCCTCCAACTCCAGTAGGGTTATTACTTGGTCAACATACGCCAATTTTTCAGCGTCCGGAGTCGAATCTGATTGACGCAGTAGAGCAGAAAACTCAAAGGCCTCACGGACCGTTTGCGTTCCATCGTGGATGTCCATTTGCTCACAGAATCCGGTTCGTCGGGCTACGTCACGGCCAAGAGGACTGCCGTCAACCAAGAAATCTCCTGATATTACACCGACACGTAAACGCTGAGAAAGAGCATTCAACAGCGTCGATTTTCCGGCTCCAGAAGCACCCATCAAAGCCGTCATTTCTCCAGGTTTGCACCAGCCCTCCACGTTGTTGAGCAATTTGCGCTCACCATCTCCATAGGGGACCGTATAATTGACGTTTTGCCAGGTGAAAGTTTCCCCACTGTTAAACGTAGCCGTATTACTGGCTTCGCCATTCTCCTGATTATCAGCAGCACTGCCAACACTGTCTCCTGGACCCGTCTCCATATCAGAATTGAGCGGCTTTTTGTTGCGTTGCAGGATGGGACTGCCTTTACGGAACCGCAGAATTGTGGCTCCCGAGGGCACAAAGGACAAGATCGAGGTAGCAAGCGACCCGAGGAGTATATAAAGCACGATAAAGGCAATTACGACTCCAAAATTGCGCCAGACATGACCATACGTATAGTTGAACGTCTGCTGGACATAATCATTGCCGTAAACAAAGCTCTGACCCGGTCGGGCTCCGGTTAGCGTGCAAGCCTGGAAAGCCGAATTCGAATACTCTGGTCCACTCGGGACGAGAGACGCACCCGTGCAATCCAACCTGCGACCCAAAAACTCATTGGCCACAAGAGCTTCAAAGACATATGAGAGCGGAGTGATCCAGTAAATCCAGCCAAACCATATATAATCCGAGAGCAAGGAAGGCCGTGGGATCACGTAGCCCAGAAAGATGATCATCACGTTCAATCCGACAGCGGAAAATCGGATGGCCGAGTCAAAAGTCGGACTGAAAGCGGCAATCATACGGTAAAACTGTGTTAAACAGTACGTACAGAGGAAAACAAAGAGCAAATGTACAAAGAACCGGCCAGCATCACGTTGAAACTGGGACAAAAAGTACATGGGAATAATGAAAAGGACCACCTGCACAATGATGATTGGAAAATCGGCCAACAGCCGGCCCACAGTGACCGCTGCTGGAGTGTAAAAGGCGTATTCCTTGTGGCGATTTATAACCGCCCTCCCGCTTGTAGCAGATCCCAGTTCCGACAGCTGCAGCCATCCATTGAAAACCATAGCCATGAAAAGGGCACCGCCTCTGGGAAAAGCACCGTCAGCAGTATCAGGCGTCCCGTAGAAAAGGGAGCCGACAATCAAACTCATCGAAATAATAATAAAAAGCTTTGACTTTATCGTTGTTGTGTCACCGAAAACGAGCCAAAACTCACGTCGGGCACACATTAAACACTGGTGGATGAACGAGACGGTATAAGGCGAGGATTTAGGCAGCAGTTTTGACTTTGATTTACGTACTGCCGTCTCAAATTTTTGTGCATCCTGCTGCTGTGTGTGCTGAACCTGTTTCATATAATCATCCACGTCCTGCAAGGTACGTTGGTAGGCAGCACTGTTATTCAAGTAAGCCTGCTCCAGTTCTTCTGCCGTCTTGGGACACTTTTGTTCATACCCAGGCCGGAACTTGCGCTCATGAACGTCCGTTATTGACGTCAAAAAGTCTGCTGTTGTCTGCCGGTCCTGAGGCTCGAAGCCGAGCTCGAAAAAGTACTGACGGGCAGCATTGGCGGGCCCACAGTACAGACAGCGGCCGGAATCAATGAGCAGAACCTTGTCCATTAGCCTGTAAATGCCCTCGCCAGCCTGGTACAGAGTAGTGAGCGTTGAGCGCTGTGTCAGATCCGTCATTATACGCAAACTGCGTACATAATCTACCGCAGTACTGGCATCAAGGCCACGAGTCGCATTGTCCCAGCAAATTACTGATCCATTACTGACCAGCGTCTCTGCGATGGAAACACGTTTACGCTCACCGCCACTTACACCCCGAACGTACTCGTTACCAACGACAGTATTAAACGTGTGCGCAATACCAAACATTCGGCCAAAGGCCTCCACAAACTGTCCAATATGGGGCCGAAGCCGTTTCTTGAGCTTCATGCTCAGAGCAAAATAGAGTGTCTGGTACACTGTAAGCATAGGGAAATGGACATCGTCCTCCGCGTCTTTTACGACCTGGCCACGGTAGTGTGTGTTTATATCGTGCGGGGACAGTCCACCGTACGTTACTTGGCCTTCGACTTTTGTAAAGGAGCTATTCTTGCTGGCAACTGCACTGAGAAAAGTGGAGCATCCACTGCCCGGTTTCCCCAAGACCAGCATCATCTCGCCCGGGCGAACGACTCCAGTAAAATTCTGGATCAGTTTTCGCTGAGGCTGCGGTCTCTGTACCAGCGCTTTTGCTTTATTCAAAAACGGCAAGACTGCTGCTGCCATATTGAATACAGACTCGAGGTCAATGGTCGCTATAACTGCATCGCTAAACGTTTTAATAGGCGTATTCCCAGCAGCGGCCCCATAAACAGTGAGCTCACGGAAAGCCACGCCTAATCGGCTGTCTGTGGGTACTCCATTTTCATTGTACAGCTGCTGGCCGCTGCGAATAAACTCTTGCAAATCAAACTCTGAGCCTGCATCTTCCTCACTCGGCTTTTCCAGCTCGCGAGAATCGTTCTCTCCACTCGCCGCTGACGGAGCCGGTCTGATCTCGTTTGTCGTGTTTTCTGTACGATGCGTCCGCGTTGATTGGTGCGATAGAGTTTGTTGGAGTTGTGCATACTCTGCATAAGCACTCTGCTCTGTTACAGCGTGGCCTTAAAAGTTAGACAACGTTTTCGTTAATTTAAAACAAAGATTAATATTTAAAAATAATTGTCTGTATTACAAACAATTACAAAATTATAAACAAAAAATTGTTTTAATTTTGCTCTTGTTCCAGGACAACTCCATATCACTCACCCACTTGCTCGCCCCAAGCGCCTCTGTCGCCAAGCGCAGGATCTTGCATACTGCCGACGACAGAGCGATTCGACCCGATTTTCAAAAGGACTTTTCCTCTACTCAAGAGCCCTTTTAGACGAACAATACAGCCCGACGGCTTTGCTCAGTCCACAACAGTCTTATGTGCCTGACGGTACGGCTGTTTATTTATAATGCACCAGTTTTTAATTACAAATCTGACATTAATAATGTATACTGTTGTCATAAAATAAAATCATTATATAACGCCTATCGCCGAACCCTAACCAAATCGGGAAACAAAGGTCGGCAATCACGGGTATTTCGGAGTCCTCCATATATTATCGGACCGAGCGAAGCAACTAATACTCTAATTATCCATAAAAGTATTACAAGACTGCGTAAAACTACTCATTTATTAGTAATATAATTTAAGTGGCATTGGCATTGGCATAGACGTATAAAACTATGGTTTATTTTTTAAAACAAAATTTATCTCGCACGATAAGCACAGCCCGGACAACTCGGCATTTGCATTCAGCTCTGGTCCGCGTGTCACGCTCTTCTTGCTCTACTTGTTCTATTCACGGGTGTCATATCATCCTTGTATCACATCATCTCGTACTTTATTTATTTTATCATGTCTCTCTATAAATAGTAAGGTTTACGAGCTCCGACTGCCTTCTGTGCAGTATCCTGAATTAGTAATGGTGGATTAATAATCCACGAAAAGAAATTTAATTTAATTTATTCGTCACATTATCATTGGATGCAAGTAAATAATGGGTGTAATAAATGGTTAAACGGTTAAATGGTAAAATGGTATTCAGAGGTCAAATGGTGTTTGTTGTTCTTGGCTTGGAAGAAAAGGCCTTTGATAAGAGAAATGCTTGTGCGGCAGATAGTTATTAGCAATATTTTGGCCATTATCTTCCTTTACCTGCTATTCAGTATTCACGTATTAATCAATACGCTTAGCTTAATTTTCCTTTCAACCCCGTCGATCCCACCCTGTCTTGCCTGCCAACACAACGCGCAGGAAAGACATACATCGCCCCGCGTCTGTATGTAATTTGCTCCGGAGTTATAAAAGATTATTTTCATGCACTATATCCACCTCCCAACTTCTACTATGTTACATATGGGTTTTTTATTACAACATTTGATCCGGAACGCGTCGAGCTCGTCTCCAGCTCTACAACCCGGTAAATCGCCACCTCTGCGTATCAAAAAGTCCTGCCCGTAATATTATTTTAATCGTGCCTGAATATCTGTAGAAGCTTCGTATAATAAACCCGAAAATCAGGTTTTTTTGAATTGGTTTCAACTACGACGTAGATCGGACATAGATAAAGATTACGCGAGGCACTAAGATTGCTTGTATGTTTTTATCGCTTCTTAATCAGGGTTATCAGTATACACGTCGAAACGCCCACGCGCCGCCTGCTTTCAGACACTGAAGGGCAAATTATAATTGAGGCTCCTTGAGCTACTCCGCACGGCAATGAGCAGTGCGTCTTCGTTTACAGTACAGGATCCCATGTAACTTGAATAATCAGAGTTTTTACTCTTGAAAAATACATATTTTCCGCGTCCTATTCAACGTTAATATAATTAATAAAATCAGGCTAAATAGAATTACTGGCTGTTTATTTAATGCATCTACAATTTAATATTTATTTTATTAAAAAAGCGCTATATCATAGCAATCTCGGCGAACAATTTTTTTTTATTTATACCATTTTTCATTTATTAAAATAATGGCTGTCTGATTTTTAATTAATTTAATTTAATTTAATTTAATTTAACTCAATTTAATTTAATTCATATTTCAAGTTTACCACGAGGCCTATGCCGCCGCCTTCGACGCGTGGCCGAGGCCACCAATCGCCTTCGGGCAGTGGAACGCCGAGCACAGAGATTATGGTGCAGGGCCTACACGAGTCCATGACAGAGCGCGATGTACTTTGAAAAAGGCTTCAATTTAAATATTTTAAGTATGCTTACGCAGGACAGCTCGATCGCAATGTTCGCGATTTCAAATTTCGACCAGTGCGAACTAGCGTAATCCGTGATCGGCAAACAAAGCTCTCGCGTGGGTTTGGGTTTGTCGAATTTTCTTCGGTTCAGGAAGCAGAAGAATTCATGGAACGCGTTTCCCCTTCATTTCGTGCTCGACTTTATGCTAAAGAGTATGCGGAAGCGCCAATGGTGGCTATCGACGCGGACCATGAGGTGCCTAGTGAGCCTGGCGGGATGGAACCTCGGCCTACAAGTAACGAAGCTGCTGCTCCGGGGATGACAGCAAGCGCTCAAGAAACCTTTGCACCTGTTTTACGACCAGATCGTAGCCAGCCGCAACGTAAACAGTACTGGACAGTTTACGTACAGTACTCGAAAGGCGCTGCAGTTGGAAGCAACCCAGGTAAATGGGAGTGCATGAGTGTAAGCCGAGCGAAAAGATCAAGCAAAAAGCAAAAAGCAAAAAGCAATCAGTATGGGAGCTTACAAGTGTCGCTAGTGTGGAGAGATAAATTATGCTCGTCGAGTGAACTGCTACCGATGCGGAGTGGGACGGGCGTTGCAGGAGCAAAGCAGTAATGAAACAGGAAGCCTTTCATACACCGGCGAACAGGACGCTTCTCTTTTGCCGACGGCTTTAATATTGGTCTATGGGTTAGCAAGTGATGCTGAACGGGACGGACTGCTTCGTGGGTTTGCTTCGCTGCAAGTGCCCCTACGTCGTGTATTTTTCGCCTACAAGAATGGGAGTAAGAATATTAGGTACTGTATTCTTGAATACAAGGACACAAATGTAACGATTCATTGGCTAGTCTACTTCTTTTGATTTAATACAATTAATTTAAGATCACCTGTTCAGGTTTGATACATTTTGATCCGGCTTTTATCTGCGTTTGCACGCGAATTCGTTTTCCCCATTTTTTTGTCATCAAAAAGCGGTTTCTCTGCCATTATTTTGAGTGCAATTGTATTTTAATATCTTTGTTTTCTTATAATTTGCCTCTAGTCATTAACGTTTGTTGTAGGCTGCGTCTCAAGCTCTCATGACTGCAGCGGACCCAGAGAGAAACCCCAAAGGATTTTTGCTCTGTGGGCGCAAAGCATCTATTAGCCACGCAAACCCGGCTGTCTTCACTGCATCTGATGCAAAATCGGAGCCAGGCATACTGAACGTTTTCCGAAGTCGCAACCCAGAGACCTTTGGCGAGTCTATAAAATACTGGAACGATAACGTTTCTCTCGAAGAGTATACTGGGCCACAGTGTACTATAACTTTACAAGACGACGAACAAGAAGCCGACGCTTTCCAATCACAAAAGAAACGAAAACGACAGGAAAGGCCTGCCATGGAAGTGCCGAGAAAGGTAATTGCAGTGAAAATACGAGAAAAAATTGGCAAAAATACAGCATATTTTTATACATAAAAAATAAATCTCTATAGAGATATCGCCTGAATAAGCATTTTAAATGTTGTTGCTAACACTGGCAGACGGCCAATGCGGCCAACGCAAAAATTGCTCGCTGGCAAAGTCGACAGGAAGAACTTCGAGACGAGACCAAAGACATCCAGCAGCCTAAATCGTACATAAGCAACCGGTTTACCGCCTGCATGTTGTGTTTACGCAAATTCAAGAGCAAAGAGCAATGCGTAAAACATGAAGCTTTGAGTGAACTTCACAAGCAAAATATAAAAAACCCAATGAGCTTGGAACGAGCTCTTATAAAGATCCAAAAGCATGATCCAGACATGCTTTCTTCCGACGCTGTGTCGCTTGATAATAAGGAGTACCGCGATCGTGCCATGGCTCGGAGAACTGTACATGGACAGCCATTACGACCTCCGCCTCCATCTTCTGGTCAAATTAATCCTAAGCCTAATGATCGCATTGAAGAGACACCTTCAGCGGGAGCACAAATGCTTTCAGCTCTAGGGTGGCGTGAAGGTCAAGGTTTGGGACAGAGTGGTGATGGCCGTACTGCTCCAGTAACAGCAGAGTCTTATCGTAAAGGCGCTGGTCTTGGCAGCGAAAATGCACGCGAGGATTTGGAAACAAAAGCACACGGTACTACTACATACGCAGAATTTTTGGAAAAAGTTCGGGAAAATGCACGAAAGCGGTTTGAAGCTTCATAAAAGCAACTATTGGATGGCTTAATGAAAATAACACCGTAAAAACGGAAACGGCATGTATATAAAGAGGCTAAATGGCAAACAAGCTTTATAATAAAATATATGTGATTGGATAAATGCAGACACACATTTATTCACTGTTTAAAAGACTTGCGTAATTCTAGCCTATTAATTGATAAAAAAATAAATAAATGTATTTAATTGTTTGTGTTTTGGTCAAAATGAGAAAATCAATGAATTAATGTATATACAAAATTGATAAGGTCCGATCCAATCCACACTAGTTTTATAGAGTTCGTCTGCCCCCTTGTCAACTTCATTACTGTGCAGTTTGACCAATTTTATCGTTTGTCGCAGGCTCTTCGTCAACGAATTCGGGTAGTGTCTGAGGCACATCGCTAGTTAGGTACGAAGGATCACCAAGCGCATCCTGTTCTGCAGTATACTCATCCCCCAAAGCTTCTAATTCAGCATCCAATTCTTCCTCATCCACATCAACAGCATAGGTTGAATCGCGACCAAGAACGGCACTCATTTCGTTAGCTGCGTCCATATACTCCTCCATTTCGTCCTGTAACTTTTCAATCTTGTCAATATCAATATTCCGATACTCCCGTTTCATATCTTTTGCCGACTGCTTCATTGCGGAAAATGTGGCCATTGTATTTCTCATATTCTCCGTAGTCATATGCGCCTGTTCCATATTGAAGGACTGCTGCTGCAGTGTCGCGATACGCGCATCGTACATCTTCTTCTGCCTCAGAACAGCAAGAGCTTTTTGTTTAACCGCTTGTTTTCCCGGTCCATCGCGCATACGCGCCAGTTTTTGCTGGTGTGATTGAAGCTCTGCTTCCAGCTTGCGTGATTTTACATTTAATGCGTCTACTTGAGCGTCCGTCTAACAGTCAGTTTACCTGTTCAAATTTGATACAAATTTGATACAAATAATGCCGTAAAAGAGACAGCGAAAAGATACGGTAAAAACGTACAGAAGAGATTGCATCAGCGATCGTCGGTTTTGGTTTCGTCGACCGTCCGCCGCCAAATATTCGGTTCATTTTGGGCGCGGGCTTGTCTTTGCGCTCTAGACAGAATATTACGTTTATCGCTACAAGTGGTTATACTACAATTGTACTGCATTTCTTCTACTTTATAACATGCATGATTCCCAATGTATCGGCCTTCTATATTATATTATATTAAATTAAATTAAATTAAATTAAATTAAATTAAATTAAATTAAATTAAATTAAATTAAATTAAATTAAATTATTTAGTAGTTTAATTTATATTATATTATGTTGGACGTTCGAACAGGGGAGATCCTATGGACTTGAATTTAAATAAAATGAATAGATAATTAAACCATTAAATAAAAAATTAGTTTAACATAAATGGGATCTTCGATTAATATCAGAGTTGTTCCATTTTATTTTATTTTATTTTATTTTATTTTTTTCTCGTCTATTTTTATTATATTAGTTATTCAATTTATTTATAGATAATAACCTGACGCCCACCTGCCGATTGATTAATAATGTATGAAGCAAGAATCTACATCAAAAATAATATTGATGCCTTAAAGCCGAATAGTCTTAGTTGCGTGGTTTAGCGGTACGTAGTATGGCTTCCTGGCAGAAGGATCTGCAGCATCAGCGAGCTCTGCATCGTATGCTGGGCACTCCGCTGGATGAGGCCAGTGGCGAATTCCAATTATCAGAGTCAAACGATACCGATCTCTTACTTCCAAATTCGGGAGAAAAACGCAAAGAAAAATGTCCCTTGTTAAGCGTCGAACGCGAGCATTTGGACGCCGTGGACGATTACGATGTATTAGAGCAACAGCTGCAGGGCTTAACAGGGGTTTTCCAGGACGATTATTTTCAGAATGGGTACAATTTTGGTGAAAGTACAGCGCTGCAGAATGTATCGGACCTCGAGTCCCTATTGACACCTTTGTCCGATCCATCGGCCAATGATTCGTTTTCAGTTCGTACTTTGAGCAACGACAATAATAACGCTAATGAAGGCGAAAGGCTAGTCGCCAAGGGGACAGCTGGTGATGGGGCAATAAGTAGCGGAGAGGCGAATTACAAGAATGTCGGACACGCAACGGAAGGAAAAAATAAAATGTCTGACAGCAAACAAAATGTTCAACAGAAGTATGCAGATTTTCCGGACTGTGATACTTGGGGACTTGCAGCGGGTGTTGAGGTGGATCATGACTATTACAATTCAATGATGAAATCAGAGGATACTCCTCGTTTTGCTCCAGTGATTTCAGAGGTTCTGGCTAATAAAACTAACCACGAATCACTGTCGTGTGAAGCACAAAATGCACATAATCGCGATGTTTTTGAGCACCGCCCGAATTTTGTTTATGGTTCGTCCAGGCGGCCGGCTGAATCGAAATCTAGTCAGAAATTAGCCACAAAGCAGGATTATGTAAAGGATGAAGCGGACGGAAATGCTGTTCAGTCTGGCAACTCGGTATGCTTGGAGCCAAACATAATAAAGCTCCACTTTTTTTTTAATTCATTTATGATCGATTGTTACTTTTCTTTCATTCACGTTTGTTTCAAGTTTGCAGGCTTTTGCAGGCTTGAATTATTCGTACGCTTTAGTCTTAATATATTTTATATCTTTATCAAGAGCCCGAATACTCTAGTAATCTAATTTATCAGCTGCATTGCCTTTTATAATCATTGAACTTTTCATTTACAAGGATCTTTCTGACTCTCACTGTAGACTCGTCGGAAAGAACAAAATCGGGTAGCCCAGCGTGCGTACCGGGAACGTCGAGAGCAACGTGTGCGCGATTTGGAAGCAGAAGTCGCTGCAATTTGCACAGAACTGGAAAAGGAGCGGACTGCCAAAGATTCTCTTTTCCGAGAAAATGAGTCATTACGAGGAGAGATTCGTGGACTTAAAGGCATGCTGGCAGTTGCACTTCTCTCTGCAAAGGTAAGGTGTTAATTCAATGCATACAATAAACCGTTAAGACTTTTATTTGTTTGTATACGCATTTTATTTATGTTTTTATGTTACTTTTTGTTTCTATCTCTGTTTTGTTCTCTCTTCGATCGCTAAATGGAAAGGGTCAATCTGCAAGTCAAACGAGGCTGAACGTCGGTACGCAAAACAGTTCTCTTGAATCTCCCTCACTCCCTATAGACTCGCATCTAGCTGCAGCTGTTTCTGGTCAGCATTCGCCGCCTCTAGATTCGAATTAATTTGTGTAAGGCCAGGTCAAGAGCAATTTTATTGGGTTTACATCAATTGCTTTGTATGCATAATTGTTTTTGTACGGATGAGCGAGATAGTTATTTTTGTTGTTATACTGCAAGAAGGGGCGCAGATTAAAGCTTTTTTTCGAGCGTTAAGTTACCTGCTTCATGGCAAAAGTTTTAGTTTTTCAAAGGCTTTTGAGCATGTTAGCAGGCGCGGTTGAGGCGATTCTTTTTATTTTTCATTTCCTAATTTTAAGCATTACTAGTTTGGTGATTCAGTGGCTTTATGTCCCACGGCCTGTCCTGGATCTGGTCAAGAAGGCTTCTGACGAATCTTTATTCTTTATGTATCTCTATTTCGATGAGCTTCGTATAAAGCTCACGTTAAATATTGTTAATAATCAGTTACACATTAGATGATGCTCATTAGTCTCCGATATTCGTGGCGAAACTAGAATTAAAGAACTGTATATTGTAATAGCGATAAAAACAAAAGCCTTATATCGGTAAAAAGCTAAAGGAAACCAATAACAAAAGCCATTTTAAATTTGAGGTTGGCTTTAAATAGTTGGCCCGTAAATAATCTTCACGGAACGTAGCAGACACCTTAAAATAGAGAGAAAAAGAAAAGGAAATAAAAATGAGGAGAATAACAAAAAATAATAACAGTAACTTATTTAATCTAGTAGATGAGTCTATAGGCAAACAAAATCCTAAAATCAAGCGAATGAGAAACCAACGGCGTTGGTCTGGCTATTAAAGCCCCACATTTGTGTTGCCAATCAGGGTTTGTGATCGGATTTTGTCACTATTATTTATTTATATGGTTGAATGGGCAGCTGAATAATTTTATTTTATGCACGTAAAACTGAATCCTACAAAGTTTGTCCATTTCACAAGTAATAAACAGCGAAAGGCATATAATAAGAATAAAATTCTAAAGAAATTCAGCCAGAGCGTATGAAGATAATACAGTAATTATAGCGCAACGATTTCTTATACGATAACTTGCAGATACAACGGGCTCGAATATGTCATCTTTTCGGATTGGTAAAGATCAATCAGTCTATTACATAAATATTTTGGAGCGAATGGAGCAACTTTGGCCACGTCAAACCAAAAGTTTAACGCGCTGGGATAATGTGCAAATCTCCTAGTTTCGTACATTAATACCCCAAATGGCTTTGCAAAGTCTGCCTTGTCAGACGTCTGCTCGCCTTCGCAAACGGTGCGACAGCACTGCGAGCAGCGGCAGTGGCGAGGCAGTTCGAGCTGATATGTCTATTTTTTCATCGGCCGTAAGCCTGCGGCGGCGCGACTCGGGCCAGGATTTAATGGATCCTGAGCGTTTAACAGAGCCCACTATTCCGCGAATGCTTTGTATGGGAACACGGCTTTTTCGCATAACCCGCAAGAAAGTTCGAGCGTGTATTTTAGCCGTGGATTCTACCGGCGGAGTCGTTATTGACTTTAAAAAGAGGAAATGTAAGTTGCAGCATGTCGATTTTTATATTGAAGATGCCCATAATTTTTGGAAGTTTTATCATCTAACGGATGCACTGTTGGCAATTATATCTGCGGTTTGCACGTATAATTGCCCACTGCTTTTTCTGGGATTATACTATTCTTGAAAAGTTTATAAGTTTCTTTTCAGTCTGATTAGTTTTTTTTCTGTGATTTTAATTACAAATCATTTCGTTTCATTTATTATTTCACTTTGTTCATTATTTCGTTTTATTTATTACTTCGGTTCATTTATTATTTCACTTTGTTGAAGTTTATATCTTTAACCATTTTATTTGGGTTTGCCATCTCATTTCTCTCCCTCTCTCTATTCTTCCTGTATGAAGGTTTACTAAATTGTAAAGTTTCTGTTCCCGATATTCGAGACGTTCGGCACGGAGCAGCAGCACAAAACTACAGAGAGCAATTCAGTTACCCTATCCAAATCGAAGATCGTTGGCTGACTATAGTGTACTGTGCTCAAGGTCGAATCCGTGCTTTTCATGTAGTAACACCCTCAGCATCGCTAGCAATCACCTGGGCACAAACGCTGACAAGACTTTGTGATTATCAGCGGGAGCTCTTATGCTCGAGCACGGCAGCAGTACCGGACGAAAATGTCCTGCACGTACAGTGGAACGAAGCAACTAATAAAGGCCCGGTCACTTATCAGGACGTGGAAGCAATGTGCCGTCGAATGCAGATTTTTGCGCCCTCTGTGCTTATTAAAGCACAGTACGATTTATTAGTGGCAGCAAAATGCAACAAATTTGGCCTGGACGAGTTTCAGTGTCTTGTCAAGCAGTTTAAAGTGCGGCCTGAAGTCAGGTCAATTTTTGATGCAAAAGCAGACGCCAGTGGCAGAATGACAGTGGATCTTTTCATCAAGTTTTTGCACCAGGATCAAGGGTTGGCCAGTGCAGATGAAGCGCGGGCGCTTTATCATGCCTTCACTGATTCCTCCTTGAACTATATTACATATGAGGGCTTTGCTAAATTCTTAGCGTCAGAGGCAAACGCTTTGGTAAAAGAATCTCGGCCCGATATGTCGAGGCCCATTAGCGAATATTTTATATCCAGTTCTCATAATACTTACCTGCTGGCGGGTCAGTTACGGGGCGAAAGCAGCATTGAGGGCTACATTGATGCCCTTCAGCGAGGCTGTAGATGCATTGAAATTGACTGCTGGGACGGAAGTGATGGACTGCCAATGGTCTACCACGGTCATACGTTTACCACCAAAATCCCCTTCATTGATGTTGTTCGCTGTGTACACGACTATGCTTTTATTGCCTCGCCTTATCCTCTGATTATTTCACTGGACGTGCACTGCTCTCCGGAACAGCAGGCGGAAATTGCCGCACTACTGCGCTCAACGTTCGCCGGTCAGCTGGTTACGACTCCACTCGACTTGGGGAAACGTGAAGTTCTTCCATCGCCAGAGCAGTTGAAGTACCGCGTCCTCGTTAAAGTGAAATACCCTAGACACGACGCAGCTGAAGCGATCATGCACTCGGACAAGGGGAATTTTGGAGCGAGTTTTAATTCCGATTTTAACAATAAGGGATTCGATTTTGATTTATACACAAAGAGTTCGCAAACCGCTGCGGAGCCCTTCATAAACTATGGCGATGATGTTCCGGCAATGACGACGGCAGCAACTAGTGCAAGTACGACGGCAACAGCGACAACAGCGACTCCCGATTCCTCGAGTTGCTATGAAAGTTTGGACCGGGTTGACCGAGTATCGACAGACTTGTCTGAGTGTCCGGTGCTACCTGGCAGTTACACGAATAATAACAATAAAGCCAATACCAGTAGTGCTTCTGAAAGAAAGCATACCGTGTCAGTCACAAAGCAGCAAAGGTTGCCGAGACAAAAGTTTAAAATAACCAGGCCGCTACTGGAATTGGGAGTTTACATGAAGACTATTGCCTTTCGGAATTTCGGTCTGCCCGAGTCTAAAATGTTTGATCATTGCTTCTCCTTTTCCGAACGGACACTGAATCGTTTACGAAAGGCAGATAGTAAACAGATTATAAAACACAACCGCAATTATTTAATGCGAGTTTATCCCTCTGGGTTTCGTATTAACTCTAGCAACTTTGATCCCCTGCCCTTCTGGTCTCTCGGTGTTCCCATGGTGGCCCTAAACTGGCAGTCTCATGATCAAAGTATGCACGTAAACGATGCTCTTTTCGCGTCCTTTGGGGGGACCGGTTACGCCTTAAAACCTGATTATCTAAGGGATAAAAGAAGGCTACTGCTGACGGCCGGCATTGATACGCTTGTTAATCTCGATATTAAATTTATTTCTGGCCAGCATTTACCTTACTTGAACACTGCAGAGGGCGGTGCGACAGTATGGATACCGGCTCTGGTCAGCCAGGCGGCTTCTTATCCCTCCGCCTGCACGTATATTGTGGCAGTTGAAATAATCGGGAGCCAATCGTCCTCAACCTGGACTACTGGGCCCTCTGTACAAACTGACCATGGGCTAGAGTGGCATGGGGAATCTAGGGCACGGCTCACGTTTAAAACAGCCTCTGCGGAGCTTTGTTTCGTTCGGTTCAGGCTTTATTGTGAGGGTGTTGAAGTCGCTACTTGCACTGCTCGTTTAAGTGCCTTGCAGCGTGGGTACCGGCATATCCCGCTCAAGGATTTACTGGGCAACGACTTTGTTTGCTCAACCATATTCGCATACTTTGCATTAGCATTTAAGAGTGAGTCCGAGTGAAATTGGGCGTTTGTACATGACCTTGAAGCTGTAGGCGAGATGTGCACTGTAGATATTTTCATTTTGAATTCACGACACACCTATACAAACGCTGATACAAACGCTGATACAAACGCTGATTCTCTACGATTGTTAGGGTTATTTATTAATAACAAGTCTCACAGGGTTAGGGTTAGGGTTAGTTCCGTATTACGTGAAACGGCGTACGGTATTCGTCCTAATTTATCATGAATTAATTAATTATTCCTCATAAACTCGATACGTTATATACATAGTAATACCTGCGCAGATATTCCCCGTGGAGGGCCGATGACGCCGACGGCGGTGGAACACGCGGAGCTTTTGTATCATAGTCGCTAAGCCAATCAAATACTACAAAAATCCGAAACCTCTGGTACCGCTGCGATGGATTCTGGAAACCGGGGCGGAGGTAATTTGCTTCAAAATTCGAGTAAATAATCTAATGACATAATATTCAGGCGCACGATCACGCGTTCCGATAGATGAAATGGTGGCCATGTATGACAGTGACGTGGACGACGAGTATATACCGGACGAAGACGTAGATGAGGATTTGGAAGATGTAGAAAACGAAGACGAAGACGAGGACGAGGACGAGGACGAGGAAGAGGAAGACGAGGAGCGAGATAGTATGGAAGAGAACTCTGATGACGAAGATGAACATGCGGATTTACAGAGACTAGTGTTTGACCAGGTTCGTATGGTGGCTTATAATAGCCATCCAGGAATAATTATTAGAGGGCCGAGGGTAGGTCTTGTCGAAGGCTGGCTGTAGCTGATTATTCTCTAGGGCCGTTTACATTTCTACCAATCAAACCCTTCCGAGTCTGAGGAGGCGGTTAAAGCGCTGGAAGAGGAACGAGCTCGACTTGAACCGGTACCCAACCCGGCTGGTCAAGAGCTGCAGAACTCGGGGGAATTCGCAATTCAGGAGAATTGGGCAAAGGGTGATTTGCGATGTCGTCGTCCCTCTTTACCCGTGCAGTTACATGCTCGGTCTACTGTGCTAAAACGATCGCCTTTTGAATTTTATGCCAAGGTGAGTAGCATACAGTATTTTGCTTTATTATTGGTTTGCTTGTTTATTTTATTTTATTTTATTTAATTCAATATAATTTCCACATTATCATCTAGTCACTCATGACTTCGTTTATATTAATCCTTACAGAATATGATCCCTACTACATGGGCACACATCCAGCAAAAACTAGACAATCGCGCCTACTCTGGACAGTTCTCTCTAGATGGCGATTTTTTCTATGCTTGCACACAAGATTTTCGGATCAGATTTTACGATACACGGGACCCGTACAATTGGAAACGGGCCCAGCAAGTAGTAGCGCACGATGGCCGTTGGACCATAACCGATGCCACTCTGTCTCCTGGGAAGGGAATGCTGGCTTATAGTAGTATAAGTCCTGTTGTATGGGTCGCTGCTACTGGCTATGGAGACGATTACCCTGCAAAAGGCGAGTCTGAACAATTTCCAGCAAATTTGCATGCCGGTGGATGTCAGGCTGGCGTATGGAGCATTCGGTTTTCTCGTGATTCGCGAGAGATAATTGCCGGCGCTGGAGATCGTTGTATTTACTGTAAGTCTGCGTCTTTTTAAAATTGTAAAATGGGGGATTTTTTTTTCGATATATATTGGAACGGTTCGAACCCTTTTATCATTTATCTTTCTCGTATGCTTTTTCTATACAGTTGTTTTATTCAAATTGGTTTTAATTTTAATTTCTTTCAATTAATTTCTTTCAATTTAGTTTAATTACCCTTCATTTCTCTCTAATCTCAATTCATCGTTAATACCCTTCTTCAGCGGCCTTGACACCTTCTTCACGGAGCTGTCATAAAGTGCCCCGTTTCCATGAATTATTCAGTTACTAACGTAAAGCGTACGACATGGAGGCACAAAAAGTCGTGCTTCGTTTAACAGGACACAAGGACGATGTGAATGCGGTCTGTTATGCAGACGATTCGTCAAACATTATCTATTCAGGTTCTGATGACTCTTACGTAAAAGTATGGGACCGAAGGTCGATGCGTAACCGCAATCAGGCCGGAGTCCTTGTGGGCCACATGGAGGGAATAACGTATATTGACTCTAAAGGCGATGGACGCTACGCAATAACGAATGGCAAAGACCAGGCTTGCAAGCTGTGGGATATTCGCAAGATGCATTCGGCGGCAGATTTTGATGAGTCCTCACGTATTCAGTACTCTGTGCGGTACGACTACCGTTGGGAGACGTACCCCGGTCCCCGCCACGCTCGCAGGCCAGATGATTGTAGTGTAATGACTTTTAGGGGCCATGCAGTACTGAAAACCCTGATCAGGTGCCATTTCTCACCGGCCTTTTCAACGGGTCAGCAGTACGTATATTCTGGATCAGCTTGTGGACGGGTCTTTGTCTGGCGGCTGGATGGGACGCTGGTTAAAAAGCTGTCTGTCAGCAAAGGCTTGGACCGTGAGCTTCGGGGCACTGACGCAGCCCAGCGACGAAGGTCTGAGCGTCTTCGTCATACGACGACGGGTGCGGCTGCTCGAGCGGCTGACGACTACCTCTTCCGAGTCAGTAATAAGGCCTGCACGCGTGATGTTAGTTGGCACCCTTACCTGCCCGTTATTGCCTCGTCCTCCTGGCTCGGCGAGTCGAGGGAGGAAGGCCTCGTTGCGACCCACGTGTGGCGAGATCCAGAGTACTTGGAAGAGCAGGAAGGGTTTGATGATGAGGATTATACGAGCGATCTTGATTTTATGTACTAGTTGTGCGGACGATGGCTGTTAGATTTGTAAAGGACTCGCCATCCTCTTTTGGGTATTTATAGTTTTGTTTAAAATAATAGATTTGTTAAATAACAGTTTTGTTTAGAATAATAGTTTTGTTTAAAATAATAGTTTTGTTTAAAATAATAGTTTTGTTTAAAATAATAGTTTTGTTTAAAATAATAGTTTTATTTAAAATAACAGTTTTGTTTAAAATAATAGTGTTGTTTAAAATAATAGTTTTATTTAAAATAATATATATATATATTATCTGCGTCTGCACGTCATCGTGCCAGGAAGCGAAGCACGGCTTTGCCAGGAGAGGGCCGACCGAGCTGCAGCTCGTACACTCGGCTGGTGAGGTCCATGATTATACTGAAAACTGTCTCTGCCTGAAGTGGTGGTGGGTCAGAGAGGCACGTGTGCCTCGCAATACTGGCAGGTGCTCCAGTCTCGTCAGCCAGAATTTGGCGGATAGAATCAAAACTGGCGGCAGGTGCTACACGTCCAAGTTCGCGAAGCCTCTCCAGTCTCTGAAAAGTATCGGCGAGGTAACCAGCAGCGTCCTCGTCACCCAATTCAAGTCGAATATTATGATTTGTGTGGGCAATTTGCCCTCGGCTATCGGGAACCAGTTTGCCAAAGGGCTTTTGCGGGCTCATCTCGAGTCCGATCGCGGCCTCTGTGTCAGCGATGCAGATATGGCTCGTATAGGCAGACCCGGTTTGCTCCAGGCGGGATACTGCTTCTTCGACACTACAGGCTTCTAGAGCGTAGCGAAGGCAGATATGAACAGGCAGTTTGGTCGTGTCCGCCGTGTTTGTACGGATAGCGTTTAGCGTTACACCAACTCCCGCACTGTTGCACCCAATTTTGCCAATTATTCCGGCTTCTGTAACCATGAAAATCGTATGTTTAGGCCCGACAATGGTCAGATGGACCAGTGTTCCCGCCTGCTCTTCACGCCAGTCCCAATTTTGGGCGAGGAAGACTTTTCCCGTTGACTCGTCCCGCCAGTAGAGCGAGGAGCACCCGTCTCCAAACTTTGAAAGAGCAATCTCGCTGCGAACATTGAGGGCTAGAATATCAAGGTAGCCTACGCCAGCTCCCTCTGCGACACCTGCGTCTTTAGCCGTCGGACATGACAATTATTATTTATTTATTTATTTTGCAGCTGCGTGAATAGAAGAGCAAATGAAATTAAATGATAAATGAATTAATTGATAAATGAAATAATTGATAAATGAAATAATTGATGAATGAATTAATTGATGAATGAATTAATTGATAAATGAAATTAATTGATAAATGAAATTGACCGATAAATGAGAATGGGCCAGTAGTAAACAAGACGAAAAAAAGCAGTTTCAATGCCGAGTAGCGCACCTCGCATTTCCTCAACGAGATGAGGGCACTCTTTGTCCAACACGCGCGTATACTGTTTCGCAACGTCACGAACCTGATCCCACGAAATGCCCTTTGCGTCCCAGAACAAGCGCTTGTAATTCTTCAGGCATTGCAGTACTTTGGCCCGGGCAAAACTGCCGTGAGTGAACCCGATCTGTTGAAATTAGCAGGCTTAAAAGGACTCTGTCGTACTCACCTCATAGTTTGTACCTGTGCAGGTTACGATATCCATTCCTTCTCGTCCGCAGAAATCAAGAGCTGCGTGTACACAACCGGCCGACCAATTAATTATCCATATATTAATTACGTGGGCTGCTCGGCTGATAAGTGAGTCTGCAAATTCGCTGGATAATGATTTTGTTTGAAAAAAGTAGAATAAATAGAGAGCCTAGGTCGGCGATTACGAGTGTAGATTCAAGTAATGTGTAGAATAATAATTGTCGTTTGGATTGACAATTAAATTAACTTAAATTAAACTAAATAATCAATCAGCACGAGCCAGCTGCGCTAGTCGTATGCAATGCAAGTACAAAAGCTGTTTGGTGCTATACCCGAAAGACGGTGTCAGGAGATAATGGCGGCCGCAGCTCAAACTTTCCCCATTGGACCTGAGCCCTTTTGTGAGCATACAGTCGTTTATTCTTGGGGTGAGCTTTTCGTCTTTAAGCAAAGAAACTGGATATAGAGGACACTGGATTAATATGGCGACTAAAGGCAGCGGACCACTTTCGCCGGAGAAGAATATTCGTCTTACGGCCGACACAAAGGCTATAGCGCACTGCTTGGACGCGTCATGGATCAGTAATGTGTCTTGGCGCGCTGCAGTGGAAGGAATCGCTGAGCCCGTAGGGAAACGTGCCGTTACCGTGCGCAGCTTGGTCACTGCTCCTATTGCAGAAGGCGATGCTTTTCGCTTTATAGCCGCTCTCGGCTATACGTAAGTGAAGACAGTATAAGGGGAACAAATTTAAATCAAAGAATTTGAATAAAAGAATGAATTTTAATCGGTCATTTTGAATGATTATTCTGTTTTATCATATATGTTTATTGTTTTGCTATTTTCAAGGCTTCGCGTTCAATTGGAAATTGATCTTTTGTTTGGTGTATTTATTCGGCCATTCTGATTTGTGCTAGTTTTGCTTACGAGTATTGCCGTAAAGGCATCATCTTCGCCCGTGGACCGGCACAGCTACTCTTCTACCAATTATACCAACCTGAAGATCGCCATATTCTTTCAACCCTAAGACCAGTCGACGATGCTGCTGCGTGGTACTTGGAATTAAAGGGCACTGTCACCCCTGGTGGAGGAGCGTCTACAGCAAACTCAGCACAGACAGAGTCTCAGCAACTTGAGCAATTGATGGTCACAATAGCCCGTGAGCTCTCGGGCTACGTAAATCTAGCTCCTATCATGGACAACAAGCTTCGGTAAGGGGCTGTTTGTTTGAAAGTTTGCTTGAATCAAAACTATAAAACCAAGGGTCGCTTGCGCACAGTAGGCCTCAATATAAAGAAGGCAGGACGGTGTTTTCTTTTTTTTTTTTTTTTTTTTTTTTTTTCTTTTTTCTTATTTTAACTTATATTATTTCACTTTACTTCACATGTATTTTATTTATCCTGTTTCCTGTCATTCCAGATACTTCACCGCAAGATGCGCAATGAACGTAATAGTCTCCTGACGGTCTGGACCGCGGTAATGGTCGCCCGTAATTGGAACGGCTTTTGCTGGAAAGTATGGGCTGATAGCCTCGCAAAATTGGGTTGATAGAGAAGGTGATAGCAATACATCTTGAACAGAGTAAAGAAGGTGCATTTCGGGTTTTTGTGACGACAGAGGCAAGTTCGGATTCAAAATTGACAGCGGGTTTGCGGAGCGTAATGTTTCAATGTTCAAAGCTTCTTCATTTGGAGCAAAAGCATCGCGCAAGAACATTGCATAATAATCTGGATAAAGAGTGACCAGATGTTCCAGATCATATATACCATTGATTCCGACAAGCGCGGCAATATTGAAATTGCTGGAAGCAAATGCTTGGAAAGCGAGAAACGCTCCGGCTGAATGACCGCACAAGATAAGGCGCGGGGCTATATGCGAAGTAATAAATTTCAGAGCCTCAATGACGTCGTTCAAATGAGCAGGATGCTGAACTTTTGGAGAAAGGCGATAATTGATGCTGGCAAATGTGCATAGCGGACGTAAATGGGCGGGAAGTCTTTCGGCCACTCCTCTGAATAGTGCGAATCCGTCGGTTGCGTCAATATCAGGGTCACGCCTGTATGCATTAGATGAATAGACGAATGAATATACAAGAATTTAAAATTATTTATTTTTATTTTTTTATTTTAATTATTTTGATTTTGACGTCGACGTTGACGTTGAGTTTTTCATTAACGTTAAATAAGTAAAAAGAGAGATAAGTGTCAAAGACGGAATAAACATGGATTATTGAATAGACTATAATTATGATGAGCATCATTATCCATCTTGACGGTGCTATAATTCACAAATCATGTTGGAATCCAAAATCTTACCAAGCGCCTCCGTGTATGAAAACCACACACAATTTCGCTGTAGCGTTGGGGATGTAGTATATAATCTGCTCTTTGTCATGTCCGTATTGATATTGTTTCCATTCTTCCTTTCCCGAGTCAGACTCAATCTTGCCGGGCAGAATCTCGTCGGCCTTTTTCACATCGTTGGGTTGGTTTTTAGTCGTCATACTTTATAGTAGAATTAAGATGGACTTCAATTGCACCAATTTGACGTGGGCAAAGACTGAATACAAAGTTCACTCCAATACAAGGTTCAATTCAATAGACTCTCAGAACAGGAACTTTGTAATCAGAATTGCTTCACTTGCTCTGTAGTAATTTGACCAGTTAACTCTTGACGAGGGCTTGAAAGGCAGATTTTTCACCGTATTCAAACTGTCATGGCAAACCTCTGCTGAATATGATCGGTCCCCTATCACATATTCATACAAAGTTTCAGGTGGAGACGAATAACTGGTGCTTTACAAAAAAAAAAATTAGAGATCTATAATATCTATCAACACTTTTGGCTAATTTACGTCATTTGCATTGACGCTTCCAGTAAATCGGATCTGCATTGAACGCTTTTTCTGATTTAGTCGTCTGTCATTCGGCGGAAACGTGCACCAGAGCTGACATCTTTTGTTTCCAATCCTATATAGTAAAAGGCTGATTTGGCGTCACATGAAAATAATTGTTATGATAATTGTTATAATAATTGTAATAATTAAATATATATAAAAACCTATTTATAAGAGAGCGGGGGGAGGGGTTTGACTTTTCGACTCAGAATTCAGGCTCTTAAACGTAATTTGACTCAGTCGCCATACCAATTGCCAAAGTGCTGTATGATTATGAGCAAATTTGTTTTAGTATTTTAATAGGCTAAAACTGTTATCGTGTCTGTAGTGCTTTTATAATTCTACTTTGTCTGCTATAGAAGCGCGACTCAATTCGGTCGACTATCACCACCATCTTTAGCGTCAACAAGGACGCCGACAACCGGATACTTCATTTCAAAATGGCCCTGCCACTCGGTGAGAGAGTTCTTTTGCTCCTCTGAAAGATCATCAAGCGAATCAATTGGCTCATTCAGTGGCGTCAGAACTTCAGCATCAAATGATCCCAAGGCGAGACCCCGCGAGGCATCGCGCCCAGCGAAATTGCCATACGGGCCGTTGGGCCCATAAAATTGCTTGCCCATTGTTACATCGTAGACTTTGCCGTTTATAGCGAGCAAAATGTTTGGGCGATCGCGTCCATTAAAAGGCTGTAATGTTTGGGGAGTGTAAGTTTGGAAGTCTAACTTTTCCGTCGGCTCTTCCTGTGGCTTAGGTCGTCTTTGTACGAGCGGCCTTATTCTCGTCCATAACAGATACGTAAGTAAAAGTACAAGAAACGTGTTTTTCGGAGTGAACCAGTTTCCATTCTCGTCGGGTGAGAGCGCCATAGTGGATCGGCTGTCGTCCGTCAGAATGTGTGTATATGTCGATAATGATTGATATTACTTTTCATGCATTGTCTATATTTTTTGTAATTTAATGCGTTTATTTAGCCCATTGCTTGTTATAGATAGCAGATTATACTTTCAGGGTTAGGGTTAACATTGTCCGCAGTGGAAATTCGCTGTTACGATTGGCAGTCTAAGCAGCCGCTCATTTACTGGGCGATCGGGGAAGGACAGGCCAAATCTTATTTATCCCACAAGGCATCGTCTATGTACATTCTAAAATAATGTGCTTTGCCAAAAACATTTACTCCATCATATCATTTCTATCCTTAAAATCGAGCAGCTGATCAATGCTAATTTAGACACAAGTCAACCATCATCTTCAGCTGCTATTTGGTATTGTACATTACCTATAATTTTCTTCGACATATACATAAAACCTACCAGGTCTCCTGTAAGTACCGCCCATGCCGCTCCATATTTAAAAGATACTCCGCCGCTGTAGCGGACGATAGATGGCCCTGACTCGCGAGCACAGTCGACACTGCCTCTCGCACAGCATCAGGCATTCTTCCACTGCTTCCACACACGTATAAACGTCCTCTTTGCTGGTGTAAGACTCTATAAACATCGGCAGCATTGTCTATAATTGCATTTTGCACGTAGTATTTTTCCGGCTGATCACGAGAAAAAGCGGGAAACAGTTTCATCCAGCCTTGAGACGCGTAATGCTCCAGCTCAGACCCAAACAGAAAATCGTAGGCTCGATTCCGATTGCCGCAGAATAAAAGAGTTTCAGCAGGAGGGAAATCCTTTGCAGTAGAAGCCCTGTCTTGTAATATAGCAAGCATTGGAGCAATCCCGGTGCCTGGTCCCACCAGCATCAGGGGTGTATTACTTGCAGGTGCCTTCATAGCTCCTCTATTAAGCGCGAGCCGTACAGAATAACCCGGCTCCAGTGTCCTGATCCACCGCGAACAGACGCCCTCTCTTGGCCGTTGCAAGATAGTGCGATACTTGACCAGAGCTACAAGTAAATTTACGTGACCAGGGTGGGCGCTTAAACTGCTTGCGATCGAAAACTGCCTGGGTCTTAAGCGTGGCAGTACGTCAAAAATGTAGTCCAATGGGATTCGAACCGACGTCGAAAATTCTTCCAAGACTTCAAGTAGCGTTCTGCGCGGACGGGTTACGTAATCGAAATAGTCATCCTGGCCTTCGGCACTGCCCAATTCTTCCAATTTCTCCCGGTGCATTTCGTCCCCGCTGAAATGTGCAAGGTATTCAAACAATGATCTCTTGGGGATACATCTTAGATCAAAATAAAATTGACAAAGCGACGTTAGGGTAATAACGGGCCGGGGAAGGTCGTGTATCTTCAAGTCTGAGCTGGTCGATTGGACACGCACAGGCAGATGAGCAATGTCTTTCCAGCCCATAAGCTCAATGAAAAGAGCAACGTCTTCAACAGCATTTTCTGGGTAAAGAACAGCGATATCGCCCGGCCCGAAATGGACTGATTGTGGAAGGGTTAGAGTTAAATGCCGTACATCTTGCCAGTGGCGAGGATGCGTCACTCGAACATTTTGCACTACCACGCTTTTCATTGACGCATCAGCAAAATCATGGCTTGTGTTTTGGTATAAATGGCTATTGGCTTCAGTCTCTCCAATCGTGACAATATGCTCGGGCGGCAGCAGTTTGTCTGTCGGGAAGGGTTTCTCTCCGGCCGGGAGAGGATCCGTTTTATCGAGCCGTTCCAAGAATAACTCTGACCAAATTCCCAACGTACCCTCCACCCTGTCATATTAGTCTAAGAACGTTTGAATTTGAAGAAATATAGAACTAAGGAATATGAATGGTAAAGGCAAACTATTATTAATTGATATAGTTCAAAATGGATCGAATCAAATCAATTAATAAATCGATCAAAGTATGATCGAAGAGGTTAAGACTGCATTGACCATTTATACAGTCCTCTGTCTCAGTCATGTTTTTTTCTTCTTTTTTTTTCTTTTCTTTTTTGATCGTTTATGGTTCGTACCCTTGTTCGTGTTGGTCGTCGCCTTCGCCACGGGGTATAAAAGTTGTCCCTCCCAGCTGGCCTACTCGTTTCTCCAATTTGCGAGCAGCCCAGTTAAATCTAGAGGCAATTAGCTCGTCGATAAAATGCGATTAATGCAATATTTTTGTTACTGTATTATGCATACTTTGGATAAGTAGAATCGCCAAGGCCGAATACGGTGAATGCTACTCTCGCAAATATCGGAGAAAGGCTTTTCCGTAAAAGCGAGCGCCAGAATTTCTGAAAAGCAAATTAGTTCAAACAAAATATAAAGCCGTACTCGCGCATTCTCCGGAAAGTTGCCCTGCCCCGTGGTAGAGCATACGAAAATAATAAGCGTACAAGAATCGATAAGATCCTAAGAGTTAACATGACATGAAATAGCAAATACAATACTTACCAGAGTGAGATCATTCATACAGACCTGCCGCACATTTAGCCGCTGACGCACGCAAAAGCGGCGAAGACTGCTTGCGCAATCTTCTGCATTTCCTGTTTCACTGCCGTACGCAATGAGCACAAGACTCTTGCGCATGATCAGACAAATTTACATCTGATATCGAGCAAAAAAGGCGTATGATTTAATTATATTAATGAAAATTATGATATTTTACATATATATGAATATTCACATATATGAGCAAGATCAGATAAAAAGCGCCCTTCAATTCGCTGACCGATTGATTACCTTTTATTTTGTTGCGCAGGTCTTGCTTCGTTCAAAGGAAACAGTCTTGACGGTATATACAGTCTGCTGTATTCAATTGGCTACTATATCGTTTTTTGTTGCACGTAACAGCGCTGAAACGTTTCAAGTATCTGGTTTAATGTAATTTGTGTCGATAAAAAAACATACTAGTTGTGCAAACCTAACTTTTATACGAGCGTATATTAATATTATATGTCGCTTATCAAGTCCAAAGCCAATTTAATCGAAAATGCATAATTCAGCCATTCTTCAAGGAATAAGCTGACAGTTGGATCTCATTTCTCTAAAGTTCCGTGCACTATTCTGTTGGCTTATGATCACCAAGATACCATTTACGGCAAATGCCTCCTTTCTAGATCTCAAATCCTTTTGAGCCAAAGTCCAGTTGCAATAAATCCAAACTCTCACGTAACAGGGTATTTCATAATAAAAATTGGTTTAAATTCAAATAGCCAAGACTCCACGTTTGTGCCTTTCAAGGTTCTTGAGTCGCCATTCAACATCGGCATTGCTGTTTTCTGCTGTACCGAGACGCATTTCGTAAAGTCTTAGATCAAACCTTGGACCTACTTCCGCCAATTCGAGCGATTTCGGTCCAGTCTTTACATACAAGTGGTGTCGAAAAGATATGTAATCTTCGGTGTTTGAAAAGGTCACGACTCGAGGAGAATCGGGTTTCGGTGAGGGGGGAAATAGGGCAGATAGCACTTTCTGCGTTCGTACGCCCAGACGGGAAGTCAGATTCTCAAAAATAAGATGTGGGTAAGCGCCAGAAGCAGTGCCTGCATTAGGAATATCGTGTCGCAGTACCACATTATGAAGGGAAAAGGAAACAGTCGGTCCATGAGGGAAGTGCGAAATCACAAGACCATCTGGCTGGCCGCGATGTTCGTGTAATAGCACAAGATCAGTGACATCATTGGCCCTACAAGCGGCTACGATGTCACTAATAACGTAGTTTCCACGATTTATACGGTGAGCATTTGGTACGACAAGACGCATTTCTTTTGCAAACTGATTTAATCGGGAACTCGGGTCACGACTCGTCGTAATCAAGACTTTGGGATCCCGTGTCCCAAGCGAATAATATTCGTCGTCCATGTCAGGCTCTGCCGCAGCATCATACTTATAATCGCGCTGAAGTTGCGTGTCATCCCGAATTTCGTGTGGCAGTTCTTTGTTCTCGTCCAACGATCGTTTAAGCAAAGCCCGGCGCTCCGCTAATCGGGCTTCCTGCAGTTGCTGTAATCTGTTGTGTAAGTACTGCCGCCGCTCTCGTGCTACCCGCCGGTTCTTTTACGATCAGTGTTAAGAGCGCAGTGAAAGCCTTACCATCTTTGTGCCAAAGTCTTAAAAGTGCCGAATAAAAAATTGAGAATAATTATTTATCATACTTATCTTCGCGCGCGCATCAAGCTATAATTTGTCCCATAAAAAATAAAACTTTGTCGTGTTGCGTATATTATGTGTTTGCTAGATTTAAAATTAATCGCCAGTCTGTGTATATTATAAACAGGAAATTCAGAATTTGTGCTGAACAAACACACATTACTTCATCATATATAGTTTGCAAATAATACGAAACAGGGATTGAATCATGGCGATTTAAAGTCTTTATAGTAAACAAGTGGTAAAAATTGTGTATGATCAATCTCGTTTATTCAACAGTTCAGTCCAAACAAAGTTTCAAACATGTATGTGGTCGGCGTAGACTCCATCCATGTTGTTGGCAGTTTTACTGTCCTCGAAATAATAAGCCTACTTGGTCTGGAGCAGGTGTAATATGTCGAGCTAGTAGTATACGTCGTTTGTATTGCCCGTAAAATACAATACAACAGAATTTAACAAGTTATGTTACTGCGATTTTGGACAATATAAACACGATTTCCGCCACTTTCAAACCCTACCCTACAGTCACACGACCCAAAGCAAGAAAAACAGTAATCGACCCAGATTGTCTACACAAACGACATATCGACCTCAGCAATGGGTACGTTCAAGGTTCAAGATTATTGTTGCTAACAAACAGTCAATCTGCGTACACAGAAACGGCTGGCCTCAGCTGTGCTGAGCTGCGGCAAGCGCAAGATTTGGCTCGACCCAAATGAAATGACGGAGATTGGCAACGCCAACTCGCGTGCAAATATCCGCAAATTGGTCAAGGACGGCCTTATCATCCGAAAACCTAATGTTATGCACTCTCGCTTCCGTGTGCGTGAGGCTCATGCCGCTAAGCGCAAGGGTCGCCATACCGGCGCGGGTAAGCGCAAGGGTACTGCCGAGGCTCGCTTCCCTACTGAAGTTCAGTGGATGCGTCGCCAACGTGTACTTCGCCGACTTTTACGCAAGTATCGTGAGGCAGGCAAGATCGATAAGCACCTTTACCACAGTTTGTATTTGGCCTGCAAGGGTAACACGTTTAAGCATAAGCGTGCTCTTATTGAACATATTCACCGTGCCAAGGCTGAAGCCAACCGCAGCAAATTGATTGCGGATCAACAGGAAGCTCGCCGTGCACGTGCTCGTGCAGCACGTGAGCGCCGTGCCAAGGTGCAAGCGGAGAAAGTTAACCAAGTGCTCAAGGCTGCTGATGCGGACAAGCCTAATCCGGATGAGGAGAAATAGGCATAACAACCCTAACTGGCTAGTTTGGAAAACGTACGTGTCTGGAACGGAGCATTAAATGAATAAATCATTTCGAAAGGATTGCAGTGCAGAGTAGAGTGTAGTCGGGTTTGATTTGTAGGGTCTCGTACATGTTACTGTCCAGCGTCTGTGTGTATATTTAATACTTACTCGGATGTTGCACCATTATGAATACCTAGATGAATGCCTTGAAGCCGAACATTTTCCTTGCTCATTTTTTTGAATTGAATCTGGCATTGTTATTGCATATGTTCGGCTTTTCATTTCAGTTTTGTGTTGATTTTGTTCTATAAAAACGTAGACATCTTATTTGTGCCATTCTGAGACTGTTTGATAATAAAAAGTGAAATAGACATATAGTATTATGAGAATGATGCGACGGCGATCAAACAAATATTCTATTTGGACGATATTCATTTTGGCCTTGATCTGACTCCTGTGTTGGTATCCGGCTTAGCTGGAATTCTTTGATCGCAACTTTAATTGGACTTCTACAGGTTTGCCTATTCACGTGGCGACATGCGTATTTCAAATTCTTATGATTCACTGTATTCGTTAGAGGGGGAGAAAAAAAAGGCTATTTTAGGGTTCTAGCTATTTAACTCTCGTCCATTACAGAATTGCATTGTAAGATTGAAAACATAAACGAATAACACTAGCTTTAAGACCGCAATTTATGTTTAAAGGGACTTTTCAATATTCGTGTATTGCATTATCTAAATATCTAGATACATTTTGTGTGCAAAGTGCCAAGTAAACCGAAAAACTGTTAATTCTTTCGCCAACCGTAAAAGATGTCTCGAGTATTACTAGAGCATAAGCGGCCGATACAACTACGACTAGTGCATCTATTTGCAAGCCGTATAAAGCCATAGCCGAAGTGAATTCGTCGGCCCCTTAATATAATTTATTTAGTGCTTTAGGATCGGCGTAAAATAAGTGATCAATATTTGAAAATAACTTTGGCTTTATTTTTTGACATTATTATGGATCAGTGAGCGCATAATAATCCACACAAATTAGTGTTGTTTGCCACTCGACCAAAGCCAACAGAGGCGCCCGGCGCATACAACTTGGTTACTATACAGACGGCTGGTTTCCTGGCAGCTGCAGGGTCAGGCAGATGGGCAGATTAGCCTTGGGCTGAGTTCAGCATTGAGCTACAAGCACTGATCCCTGTCTGCGAGTTTTTGGCAAAAAGATACCCAAAGTTTGGGGTTCAATAATAATGGCTTCTGCTTCTTATACGGCGCGATTCTCGCCTCCAATGCCCTCACTGTCCTACACTGAACCGAGCCCTTGGCGCCGTGGAGAGGAGCAATCGTGGTTTATACCTGACGCGACGGCTGCCCGTCGCCAGCACGAGATTTCGCCACAGCAGCGCAAGTTGCGAAGACTCAAAGTGGGTCCCGTCGCGCCTTCGTCGGACGTTATTGGAGTCTATCTGAAGATGCTGATCAAAGCAGTCTCGACCTTATTGCCTTTGAAGACCTTGCTTATACGCGTAAATGGGGCTACGCACTGATCCTTATCTCTTAGACTGCTTTTGTCCTTGGGTTTGGTGCTGTTACAGGCGCGTGGAAGGCTGCCTTTCATGGATTTGACTGGCAGCCGCCTTCGCTTGATAGTTTTGGTACGCTTGAGCCAAGTAAGGGAGTAGGGCGAAAATGTTATGGACGGATACTATCCTTGCCTCGTAATCCTTTCGCTTGCCGTAGTTGTATGGACATGGGCTCTCATGAATTGGCTCGGTTTGAAATATTTCCGGCACAGCCCAAGCAATACTTATTAGACTGCGACTCAAGGGGATGCCAGCTATCATTTTGCCTTCGGCTTTAACTTTTCAATAAAACATTTTCCTCCTTTACGATCGAAAAACTGGTTCCGCTTTATCCTTTGTGAGAAAAATGGCATAGGTTTTGGGTTCACTCGAATTTTAAGATTTGGTTCTTTTTCTTTTTGTCATTGAACAACTAATTATTTTACTACAGGTAATGGAAACGTCTCCGACTTGCTCTGCGCACGTGGAATTACAATTGGGTGACGATGGATGATGATTTTGGTGTATACTTATTTGTTTGTTTGCTTTGCGTTATAATTTATTATCACATTCATATTCTTATTGAGACGGGTGGTATAATAAGTGCTGCTTTTAGCGTTGGGAATAAAAATTATGTTCAAGACATAGAGATGCCTTGTCCGCCCGTGCGCGCTCGCGATTGAACTACGAATCAAACAGCAAACAATTCAATTATGTTTGATAAGATTTGTTTGTTTTAAACATGTAGGTTGAGTTGAGATTAAAAGTTGAAAATGGACTATTTTCATTGTAATGAAACGGGAATCTACTACATTACTGTTGAAGAATGATTGACTTTAAAATTGTGATTAAGCATCAACCCAATGTTATGAATCTGCAGCTGTTTGCTCGCATCTGGAAATTTGCGATCTTGGGCAGTAAATTCAGGTCACGGCAGCCGATCCTTCGGATGCTTTTTGCGGCTTTGAGACAAGGCAGAATAGTTGCTATGAAAGAATATGAGAAAGAATCTTATTCTGAGATGCTTCACGTCTCAGCGCGTGACTGAATCACTCAAAAGCAGCATTTGGGTTTACAGCCATTTCACTATTAATACTGAAGCTCGCATGATCTAGAGGTATTTTAGGCATCATGCGACTAAAGACCTTTCTCTATAAGGCACTGTGCCTCTGTGCAATCCTACACGGAGCAAAATGTCTTCCGGCAGGTACCATTTACACGAGGGACGCACCAGGTAAAATAGTTGCGCATTTCGCAATAATGTTCTTGTTGACGCTTTGTGCAGAAGTATCGGAAGTCTTTGTCGTTAAGCATAATATGTCGCATAGTGAATTGCAGACGCAATTTGCTTCAATATTGTAACCAACATTTCTGCACCTTATTTCTTATCTTGTAGCCACTATCAATGTATCTCCACTATATCAAATGCTGGAGGGTCAATTTTACACGAGTTTAAATTTCTGTTTAAGTAAGGCATTTCACATCAACATTTGATTGCTCAATGAATCCTTTTCTTTGTTTACCTATTTTCTTAGAGGGTTTGCTGCCGAAGCACCATTTGCTTCATTTGCATCATTGGAAGAACGCTACTCGCCTGCTTTAACATTCGAGTTGTCCACACGTTCAGAAGGTATGAACCGTTTACTTTCCAAATTACCTTTTGACTGATCGAATGTACGTGGAAATAAAGTGGCCCATTTCATTTCACTGGATGGCTTTTTGAGTCAAATAAAGTGATGTCTTTTTCACGACTAAAATGAGCTCAAATACGGCGCAAGCAGAATTGAAAGGCCAGCCTGCAGAAATAGATATACACGGGATTAAAATACAAACACAGAGAGAGCTTTCTTAGCGCGTTTTTCTAATACAATATATAGTTTTTTGGTTTATTTTTTTGGACTGTATTGCTATTTTCTAGACAAATTGAGGTAAAACGTACTCAGCAAACGTGCATGCTATAGGACAGATTCTGATTAAGGTCATTTTGTCATGAATGTACTTTTAACGCAAATGAGTATGTAACGTTCAGGAACCGGAAATATTCGAGCTGCTACTAATACATCGTCCGTGTTTGCCCCTTGTGCATTTTATCTTCATTCCTAAAGTCAAGAGTTTTACTCTAGCCTTTTAGACTGTATCGTCTTCGCATCATTTACGTAATGCTCCGCTTATGTTTGTTCCTGCGACTCTGTCTTGCTACATCGGAGAGCTACAAATTTTTTGATGTTCGGACAATATAATTAATAAAACATCTAATTATGATATAGAATTCAAAATTACTGTTATGGTGTAAAGTAAGTTTCAACAACATCCCTCTACAAGACGAAGGCAAGACGAAATGGAAAACGCAATAATAAATTTGCGGTTTCACAGAAGTAGGTTTGTATTTGATCTTAATTTTGTCGCTCCTGTCAAGCCATTGAGCTTGCTGGAGATTGCCTCGCAGGAGGTCTTGAGCAGATTTATGTTGGCGAGAATAGCGTCTACGGAGGCAAGTTCGGTCACAGGGTCCGCTCAAAAGCAGATTAATTCTTCATTTTTCTGCTGAAAAGTCCAGTTGCTGCAATGCGCAGCAGATGGCAATGATGAGCTCTGAAGATTGATAGCCGATGGCTAGCATTATGAAAGAGTGAGTCGGGAGTACGCACAAACAAGCATCCGTCGGCGAAAGCACGATGTGGCAT
>JADEYG010000005.1:192500-438701 GCA_016906335.1 Novakomyces olei
GAAATAATGTAAGGCGAATTACAGTCGTGCATTATCTGCAACTCACGCAAGATTTGCTTCCTTACTTCTGGCCGGCCTTCGACCCGGATGACCTATACATTAGACGACTAAGCAAAGAGGGGACAGAAAAATGAATAGTAATTTAGGAGCAAAGCCGTGAACGTAAGTGAGAAAACTTGGTTAATTGACAATTTATAGTGAATCAAATCAAGTGGCAACTCTTAACATGTATTAATTACCTTCTTTGCCATAATTGTACGAGTTGGCTTGTGCATTACTTTTGTCACAGTCCCCCCGTTCCCGGAGCCGATATCACATATTTTTTCTAGCTCGTCACTCCGTAAATCCAACTGGAACTCGAGCCCAATCTCAAGAGACGAGAATTTGCGATACAAAGAATTGCTGCTATCCACTGCGGAACCTGCTTTTGACTCTTCACTATCTAAAGAAGAGCTGCCACCAGCAGCCGGTCCGCCAGCCAAACTTTCCTGTCCAAGTGAAAGCTGTTTAAAGTTTTTGTTTCTACGCCGATGCATCTTTTATGTTGCCTTGTCCCTGCTCTTTGGCCAGTTAATTTAATCTGTCTTTTGTTGACACAATTTATCCGTGCAAGCGACAGAAATCGGCACCTACAAAGGAGCTTCTGCCGCTAATTGCACGTGCTAATACGCCTTCCCAAACCTCTTTGTCTTGTACCGGTCTCATGTGGATTTCATGTCTCGAAGAATGACGAGTTGCACAGTGATGTTGTGATTATTAGCAGCACAGGCCTAAGCACTCTACACAATACTAGTTTTATTAATAAAATATCCAAAGTTGGACGTGGCAGGCAGACAGCGTTACAAGTATCGGATACTAAGTAACAAGGTGCATGAATTAGTAGCAATTAGTAGCGTTCTCTACTTTTAGGTTACTACTAAAGGTTTACTACGTTAGGTGACTTTCACGCTACTTTACCCTAAGTAACCCTAATAAAGTTAGAGTGAAAGTGTCCATTAATCAAGGAACGTTTGCGATTAACAGTCAATCAATGAATTTCGGATGACTCGAGCACTATACACATTTATACGTGTTCTCCATAGAATATTTAGTTTCTCGCCTAATACGAAAAGCATGGCACATACAATAATCACCAGCAGAAAACTTGGAAAACATTACTTCATTATAGGCACGTACTCGTCGCGTTACAGTTCAAAAGAACTCTTCGAGTTCTATGCCCTTACCTTTGTTTAGCGAAGAACTTGATCCGTACGTGCTGCGGCATCCGCGCTTAACGCCGAGCCTACACTTCCCACAATCAACGGACCGCGAATATGAAGATTGGAGGAATACCATTATAACGGACGCACAAGCCTTGGTTGGCAGTTTACACGCATGGCGCCTTCACAGTACTCAGAAGATATCGCACCGTAACAGCGAGGCCTTTGCTGTGGAAATATACGAGCGGCGAGTGCCGCATGGCGATACCTGGTTCGCACGTCGAAGCTATCATACCGACCTCTCTTACGAGGCTTTCAAGGTATATGCTATAAAATTGGAATTAGATCTAATATGTGTTTAGAGAGGCCTTTTTTACAACCACAGCCTTAATGAAAAGCAATACATTCCTGAAATTAAGTCGGCGCTGCAACTTTCTACTGTTGTAGACGACGAAATCGAAAGTATGCTTGTGTGATTGTTTGATCGTTATATATCCATCTTTTTTTCTATTCGTCTTTTTCTATTTATCTGTTCCTTAACTCATTTTGCTTTCCATTCTACTCTTAATTATATTATTCAATAAAGTATAAGTCAGTCTAACCCTTGCAGTCTGGCAGATCAACTACTCGCTTCCTTTTCCTGTTCATGACCGGTTTTTCACAGTCATAGTTATCAGCATTGAGGAGTCAGAGGATAGTTTTTTGGTAATATCTCTGCCATTAAAAGCACACTCTGCAGAAGAGCTCAACCGGGATCACCGTGGATTTTACGAGTCAGTCGAACGCGTCACGCGGTTACAAGACGGACGTGTTGAATGGCGGATGTGCACACGTTCGAATCCTGGTGGACTGATACCCCGTTTGCTAACGGACATCTCGATGCCAAAATCTATCAGCAAAGATGTGCCGGCCTTTATAGCCTGGGCAAAAGCAAAGAAATGGTGAATCGTTTTATTTAATTCGGTAAAATATTACTTTTGCAAGTCGAGCCTGTTTGTTTTGCGCCAGCAATGCTATAAAATTGATTTAGTCCTTTTCGCGCCTGTTGAAATATTGTGTACAGATATTAATATTTAAATGCTTTTTGTTTTCTTTCGAATTGATTTTCTCATGTTTTCGTCTATGGCTGCGGAGGTTAACAACATGAAATATCCAGAACAATGGCTTCTAAAATTTGTGAATAATTAATTAATACATTATTTGGATCAGTCGTTAAAATTTCGAATAAATGTCAAGACACAATATGAGCGCCCCAAGTATATAATGTCCATCATCTTTTGTGCTTGCTAAACGCCATTATAATGCACCATCACACTGACGGGCTTATTCATAATAAATTACTTTTCATATTAACTAGGATCTCTACACATTGCAATTATCAAAGAAAACTTTCGACACTCGACCACGCGCGTAGCATTTCCTCGCGCGACTGCGAGGCAGAAAACACGAAAGGTAGGTCAGGGATTATTCCCAAAAGCCATCAGAAAAAAATTCTATAGTATCATACTTCAAAAAGGCTTTTGTGCGTTATTTAGTCAACAATTTAAGGAGCGGTATAGAGAAGAATAGAAAAGAGGCTCTTATTTCCATGTATGCACCTTTTTACCGAATGTTTTGTTCATTTCTCAATTTTTTTTTTTCTATTTTAACCCCCATTTATTCCTTCTATGTAAGCGAGTCTTTATTTGCGTAGTGGCTTATGCTAAACTCACTCTCGAGATTGTGAAGGCAAGTCTGCATCCGAATCTGTGTGCGTTTGCCGACGAGAAGAAGCAATTCGACTATCAAAACTTGCACGTTGCGCATGACTTCTTTCCGGAGGATTCAAAACAGCGTCGAGTCGGGACTCTAATCGTCTTAATTGTTCCTCCAACTGCCGTTGCTGTTCCGCCTGGTACGAAAGCCTCTGCGAAAGACGGTCAACAAGCCTCGACAAATCTTGCCTTCCTCCATGAAAAGGCACTTGGCCATCCGGATTCAACGACTCTAAACCTTCAGCAGCCGCACCTGACTCACGTTCAATAGAGACGTCAGACTCAAGAGTAGGTTCTGCGTTTGGATTTGCTGCGAGACTAGACTCGCCAGTGCTGATTCCAGACGAGAGGTCGACTGTAATAGACGCGTCTACTCGTCTTGGCAATTGCCCATCCATTGTTGGAACGCTAATGTTCAAATCGCCCGGCGGAAGAGGTTGATTAAGCGGGACAAAAGTCCAACCTGGTGGAATATGTACTCCCTCAGGAATATTGTTGTTTTGTGTGGGTATCAAAGTCTCTGGCTGATCACGTACCAGGAAACGTCTTAGTCTGGTCCATGCAGAATTGTGCTCAAGATTGTTGTTGTGACTATTATTGCTATTGTTAGGATTGCTGTTGTTGTCATTATTGATATTATTGTCGCCAGTGTTTTGTGTTTGAGAAGGCAGGGGTAAAGTGTCCAAAAGACTTCGCCGGCAAATCGGGCAAGTCTGTTGTCGTTCTAACCAGCTGCGGAGGCAATGAAAATGCAAAATGTGTCCACATGGCAATAACTTTGGCGTCAAGTTTTGGGGCCCTGGCGGATCTGTAATTTCCATTTCCTCCCGGCAAATAATACATACTGAATCGCTTCTTTGCAGCACTTCAGCAGTGGCATTTGGGTAACGCTCGTTCATGCGACTCGTTGCCCGACGATACCGCAAAACGTCAGTAAATTTGCGGGAGAAGGAATTAACAGAGAGGTAAAAATCGCGAAAGAAGTGGACCGGTGTTCGCTGTACTGTGAAAATAACAAAGAAAAAAGTAGCGTATGAAACCATCCGGGCAAAGCTCGAAACCAGATCCACATACATGATGTAAACGGATTTTGCCTCCCAAACTCCGTCGGTAAACCTGTCCACCACGTTAAGGCAGTATCGGGCAAATGCAGTGAAAAAATGGATCGCTAAAACGCCGTACTCAAACACAAATATCACCATAAACCCAGAATCATCACGTAAAACGCATGAAATAACATAAGAGAGTAAACGATAATCAAAAGCGGCCAGGAACACAGTAGCCAGGCTCATTCGTATGTGGAAGCGTGAGCCCACGTGGTCAAGCAAGTCCATTGCGTCGATTCGATCACGGTAAATCCAGTGGAAAACACGGATAAAGATAACACTTCCAAACATTGCAAAAAACCGGATACTGAAATCATCACGGAAGCTCGTCATGGCTAAGCACGTTTCCGTTAATGCGTACCACGAACGTTCGTAAATATGCTCAACCTCGAGCGGCCTTAGTTTTCCGAAAAACAAAGATTTCAGGCAAACCCCGACCAAGAGTGCGATAAACACGGCAAAGTTGCATATAATCTGGACAGAATGTCAGCGGCGATACACAAATAATGACATGAAAGGAAGGAAGGAAGGAAGGAGACAGGGACAAGGCGGGTATAAAAAGCACGCAACTCGACAGAACAACATACATAGAAGAAAAAAGAGGTAAAGGCAAATAAACTAATAACTAAGACGACAGATCGGCATCAAGACGAAGGCTAAACGGCACAGGAGGGGAGAAACCCTGAAACCAATTATGTAAAGTACCATCACGCTTAAATTGCTCTGTGCGATATGAACACAGGCGGAATAAAAATTAGGCCGTTCTGCAGCAGCCGAGGCACATACTAGCAGAACGCCTAAACTGCTGGCTGCGCCATAAGCTGCAAGCCGCATTGCGCTCGGAGCTGCTCTGTCTCCTCAACGTGGCCGATACGGTTGGATAATCGTATGCGTGTTTTTATTATCGTTTAGGCGATGATGTATGTGTTACTGAGGTATTCGTTTCTCATTAAAACAGGTATTTATTACTCTGCATTAAGTTTATATCTATGCAAAGTTTTATTTGCTTATATATTTCTCTTCCTCTATGGGCGATTTGAAGTCAACGGAGCCAGACGGTGCGGCGCTTGACTCGAACCGATTCGATGCCATCAAGTAGGGTTTCCCTGAGCAGGTTCGACTCCTGTCGTTGACGCCATATTTTTTTTTCTGTTTGCCTATTTTTTGTCTATAGAGTGTTTTGCTTACAAGGTCTTCAATATTTATGTCAAATATAGTGCAATTGCCGAGTGCTATTATAAAGTCTGTTGCTTTGAGAATGATATTATTATTATTATTATAATTATTTATCTATAATTTATTGTATGGTTTTCAATTAATATATGTTCAAACGCGCTAGATGAGCATCATATATATGTATTTTATTTTTAGTATTGAGAATACACACGTAAACAAAAGAATGGAGACGGCACAGAGGTAAGTGTTGCTTGTACGAAGCATTTGTTCCTAATTCATGAAAAAGGCTGGTTGAAGATTACGCTTTACGCTCGCCTTTGTATTTGGAACAACAGCAGCAAGCTTTACAGGAGACTTGTCTCAGCGAGAATGGCTTGCAAGATGCCCCCGCAAGCCATCAACTGCCTGGTGCGCTAGAGCAAGAAGTTGCTGATTTCAAGGTAATACGAACAATCAAGGGCCTTTCTTACTCTCTCAGGAGCTATTTGCGCAACTCAAATTCTCTTACATCGAAGAAGAAACAAAAGAGTAAGTATGAAAAGCTGTTTGTAAGTGCTTTATATACTGACTTTAAAAGACGATATTTACGTGCGATTCTAGACGACCCGCCCTTACTAGTCGATGCTATTAATAATGTTGAATTGGAGAAGAAGAATGGTGTGTTAAAGTCGGCTTTAAAAGCAGAAAAAGAACAAGTCGAGCTATTGCAAAACGAGCTTCTAGCTCTGTCCGCCTCTGTTGCGTCCCAGCATGAACATACATGTCGCCAGGTCCAAGAATTGAAGGAAATGCTTTTGCAATCGCATGCCTTACAAGAAGAAATGGTCTCTCTCGAAACTGAGGTCGATACAGAGCCGATTTCGCATGCGGAAACATTAAAAGACTTGGAAATTGCACAAGCCCATGAAAAGGAGCTAGCAAATCAAATTGAGCAGGCACAGAAACAATCGTTTTTGCAGTCTCAGACCTTGCGCGAAATCAAAGACAAAAAAGCGGATTTAGAAAAGCGTAATGCGGCTGTTTCACAAATAGCAAAAGAGCTGGAAACCGCTCAAATTCGATCTGCAGAACAATTTGAAACTCGTAAACATGAAAACCGATTTTTGACTCGACAGACGAGTATACTGATGGCTTTGTTGGGATTTTCAACTTTTGAATGGATAAACGACAAGGAGCAATTGCATTTGACGACAAACGGACAAATTTCGGCAGTCGTGCAGTATTGTAATGGTCATTTTGAAAGCGCAACGACTAATTCGGCCGCGCCTCATCTGAAAGATGCGTCGAAGCGGGCAAAAGCTAATTCTGACTGTGTAATTTTTATACTTGCGCTGCTCGGAAATTGAGGTGATTGGGCGCTTTTTCAATTTGAATATTTCAATCAACATTTGTACATATATATCATAATGCATTTATTCGTATACCAATCGTGTAGACAATACTTTATAACTTGCCATTGATTTGGGCAACTTTAACCACGATTCCGTGAATAACTGGGAGTAGATGGTTACTATATAATAGTACACACAGTAATACAGGCTTAGTTGCCATAATCTTTTGCGTACAGTTCCAAACTGCTAAAAAAAATGTGCACTATTCAGACTTGGAATTGTGCTTGATTTTCTTCGGCTTTCGTAACGACGAACTCGATTCTGGAGAGTCGGAGGATACTTCCAACGCGTGTTCCAACTCCTGCCTGTACTGCTGCTCCGTTGCAAAATACGCCAAGCGTACAATAAGAAGAAGCGACTAGAATTAATTAGTCAATGACACGTATAAACAAAAAATAAAAAATAAGGCAACCAATATATACTGATTATTGAAAAAAAGGAATGTGGCAAAACAAACGTTTATAAACCAAATTTGTATTACAATGTAAAAAACGGATGATAATAATATCCAAGTGAAAACGACTTACCGTTATTCCAATATTGCCCCAAGTGAGAGAATCCCAAACTAGAGGATTAATGAGCATCCGTACAGGCAGAGCTAGAGCAATACTTGTCAGGTGAGAGATATCACCTACAAGTAATGCGAGCAGCAAACCGCGATAAGCATTTTCGTCACGTGTAGCACGAAACACGAAAAACGATATGAGCGATAAGATCAAAAAGCATGATCCTAATTGCCGAGCAAAGGCATTGCCGACAAGCCCACCGACAGCTGGATTACTGTTCCCAACGACAGATTGAGACGCACGTGCTACCCACGAAGAAAATGCGAATGGCGAGACGGGAACGTAGTCCTGAGCTGCAGCATAAGTTATAGACGCAGCCGAGTTCCGAACAAACTCGGACGGAAGCAGTGCCGCGTAAATAGCGCCTTGCGAGATTAGACCATTGTAAGAAACATGTAAAAAGGGTTTCCATTCAAATACCAGCGAGCGTAGTTAAAGGTTCGAACGTGGAGAAGAAGTACCAATACCCCGACTTCATGTTTTGGTATGATGTCAATAGACGAGCGACAGGTTTGTTTGATGGGGTAAATAATGATATAATAATAATAATAATAATAATAATAATAATAATAATAATAATAATAATAATAATAATAATAATAATAATAATAATAATAATAATAATAATAATAATAATAATAATAATAATAATAATAATAATAATAATAATAATAATAATAATAATAATAATAATAATAATAATAATAATAATAATAATAATAATAATAATAATAATAATAATAATAATAATAATAATAATAATAATAATAATAATAATAATAATAATAATAATAATAATAATAATAATAATATAATAATAATAATAATTACTGCATAATAAGAATAATTACTGCTTTATATTTTGAAGATGCGCTTAGTCCACCGTCAATCATGAGTGTCTGCTTTTTCGATCTCAGCATTGGTGGAGAGCCGGTAGGGCACGTCATGCTGAGGCTGGACCGCGAGCGCTGTCCTCGAACTGTTGCAAATTTCACGGCACTTTGCTTGGGAGACGAGGGCTTGTCATACCAGGGCAGTAAGTTTCACAGAGTTATTGATACCTTTATGGTGCAAGGGGGGGACATTACGAACGGAGATGGTACCGGGGGAATCAGTATTTATGGTCGCGAATTTGAGGACGAAGATTTGTCGCGCAGCGTAGATTCAGCAGGACTATTGTGTATGGCCAATCGAGGCCCAAACACGAACAATTCACAGTTTTTTATAACGTTAGACTCACAGCCGCATCTTGACGGCAAGCATGTAGTCTTTGGTCGAGTCGTTAAAGGCATGGAAATAATTGACGCTTTGGGAAAAGTCGATGTTGACGAGGACGATCGGCCTGTCTCAGATCAAGAAATTACAATCGTGAACTGTGGACTGCTAGAGAAGCGAAGAGCAAACAATCAATCACAGCAAGAGCTGGAGGTGATTGCTGACAAGAGGGAGAAAGTCCAAGATTCAGAGAGGAAAGAGAGTAGACGAAACAGGGATGTAAGGAGGAGCATGGAGAGTAAGGCTAGCTTAGACGAATATAAGCCGCCGGTAGAGGAAGAAGGATCAATGAAAGAAAGAAATTACAATGAGCGTCGAGAAAGACGGAGTGAAAGGGAAAGCAAAACTTGCGAGACAGAAGCCGATAGACAAAGACAGGGCGACAAAAAAGATCGGGCTCAAGAAGACGCAAGGCTAGATGCTCGTACTAGTATCAGGAAAAGGCAAGACTACAGTAGACGAGATTATGAGGATGATAGAGTCCGGGACAGAGAAAGGCGGCCGCTTCCACAGTATCAGGAAAGAGACAATGACAGTAGACGTCGCTACGATAATGATCGGAGGCACAGGAGCAAAGATGGTGACCAAGATGGAGGCATTCAGTACAAGGGTCGAGGTCGCATGACGTTTCGCAATGGCGCTGGTGGTGGCTATAATGCGTATGGACGCTTAGCATAGTGGAGTGTTCCGTGCTTTGTAAATTCATTAGAGTCACTTATGTTTCTGGCGACAGCAGGTTCTGTACACATACCTTCTTTATCGTGAAAGCACACGCACAACCCGATTAGTTGAGCCAATAACCCTAACCCTGACCCTCTATCAACTAACTGCTACACAAGACTAGTTTTTGACAAAAGCAAGTAATGAAAAGTAATGAATCAAATAGATGCAAAGGCACCCTATATTGGACAAAGTAATGCTGTAATGTCCAAGCATACCTTTTCAAGTATCACGTTACGCAAATATTTCAAGAAATAGGTCAGTTTTCGGGTTGTTTACGGGCAGCGTGCGTGAGCTGTCAAGCCCGGGAATACCCAATGCGCCGTATGCGTAGATAAACCGGCGAAAGAATGAAACCTGACTGATGAGCAAATATGAAATATACAGATCGGATGGCAATACACTGCGCGCCTGTTTACGGCGGATCAGATTAGATACAGTGCATTTGTAACGGAGAAATATGATTGATCACCTGTTTAATTGCGTGCAAGGAAACGTGCGCAATATGCACAGACTGTAAACAAGCAAGCAAAGTAGTCGATCATGTTTTACTATTTTTATTTAAGACAACGGTTTTATCTTCTTCAAAAACTTTATTTGGCCTTTGACAAGAATCTGCAACAACAATCTGCTTAAACGAATACGCTGTTGATCATTGTCTTTTGCCAGATACTATTTTTACTATTAAACGACATATATCTTCCAAGGGTTTTGCATAGCACCAAAAATAATTGGCGTAGCGCTATAAAAAACCCAAAACAACGAGTCGTTTATCATTATTGTTGCATCGATCATACTGCCTAATCGGGTACCGGCCGATAAGAAATAACGGTAAAGATTGCGCGTGATTCCTACCACGCAGATCAGCGAGAAAGTATAAAACACAAACATTTTTCTTGTTGCCTCAGTATACAAAACTAAGCAGCGGCAACAGCCTTACGGCCTTGTACTATTGATATGCTATTCGCTTGACACACTTTTGCTTGAAATATTCTGACTCAACTGAATCGCAATACTATAACAATGTGGAGACTTCCAGTGGAAATGCTCGACATGATTGTGTCGTACTTGCCAGCTCGCGATCTTGCCCGGATCGCTTGCTCGTCACAGGTGCTTTGTAGCCTTGTGCGGAAGCATTTACGGGCTCGTATTGAGCATCGACTGGCGCAGCCACAGACAAGTATTCTCTTTGAAGGTTACGAGCCGGCAGAGAGGGCAGAAACGCCATACTATATCGCTCAGTACCAGGGAACACGCTCGGAAAAGTACGCGACGTACAGCGAGTTTAAGATTGCAGCCAGCGGGAAGACTGCTCCAAAGTACCATTTCCGCCTTAACGACAATGAGAGCTTTGTCCAAATGATAATGCAAGCAAACGTGATTAAAACAGACGCTCGTGGCCGTCTGTGCGAAATTGTACCCTTGTTTGATAACGTTACCCGCCTCTTACGCTCTTGGCTCGACACTACCGACTTTGAATCGCAGCGGCTAATTTGGCTCGACAAGGACCGTTCGTTTGGGATCCGTGTCAAATTGCTGGAAAGGAAGTGTGATGAATTAATACGCGATCAGTTCGGAACTCGGTCCACAATTTTACAGAGCCTTGCTGAGCGTCATGGCGATCTTGCCACTACGTATGACGTAGAATTCGATTCTGTTGTCCTCAAGTCGAGTCACGTACTTTCTATGCTTGATGATTTCAATCAAAAAGCAAACACGTCTTGCTTTGTATACGCCCTGCAATGAAGTGCACATTTCGTTACACTATTTCATGGAATTGATCTGATTGTGTTTACGAAAGACTGGTTTTATGCACCCGACAATGGACATTAATCTGCCTGCCTTTTATCGGAGAATTCAAAAGGGCTCAGCAGTTTGCATTGAAAATGTAATTAAACTATGGGGACCGATTACTTGTTTAAGCCTAAAGTTTAAAATCAAACGTCCGGGGGGTTTCAGCTTTTTGAATTATCCTAATCGACTTGATACCAGCTTGGCTATCTCGCGTGGATCAGCAGTTCCTTCCTTAACGCGACTTTTGACTGCCGCCATACAACGACCCATATCGCTCTTAGATTTGGCACCCAACTGGCTCAGTACATCGTCTATAATAGTGGCCAGTTGCTGTGATGTTAATTGCTCTGGCAGCAGTGTCTTGAGCAAACCTGCCTCTGCCTCCTCTTTCTCTGCTAAATCTTGTCGATTTGCTTTTAGGAATTCAGCTGCGCTGTCCTTACGTCGAGATACTGCCGTTTGCACAAGAGCGATTACTTGCGCGTCTGTTTGTATTGGCGATTTGCCTTTACTCGCGTTCAGTACTTCTGACATTATAGACTTCAAATAGATTAGATTGATTTTGGATTACAGATAGACTAATTTAACGAAAACAATTCAAACCAGCTCATAAATATCTAGATTGTGATATTAAAGAGCGATTTAAATTTAAAAAAAAATTCAGTCGCAACAAAGGATTAAGGTTTGACAATTTGAATATTAACAAAAAATACAAAAATATGAAAAAATATAGAAAAATAATAAAAAATTATATTATATTAATTGCCAACATAACGACGAGACTTATGCCCAATTTCTTACCCTGAGTACTGTTGATTTGAATCTGTCTTTGTTTTTCATCGCTTCTTTCACACTATTTCTGGAGAATTAGAAACATGTTCTAATTAGACCAAAAAGCCTTCTTACTTGATCGCGGCAAGAAGAGGCGGCTCTGCGGGTGCAGTTCCGGCATACCCGCAGCGGGCTCCCGTCGAAAATGGAGAGCGCCAATGCCTTGCTGACCTGGAAAAAGATCGAAGCATTTGTAAAGTGTATAGAATATTGACCAACGCGCCAAAAGACCTTGTCTGACTGATAGTGGTGCAGTACTAAATAAGCAATTCAATGTAGGTGAACTCGTATGAGAAAACGAATAATAAATAAATAAATAAATAAATAAATAAATAAATAAATAAATATTGAATGGATGAATGAATTAATTTATAAATCAACGAAAACGTTACTAAAGCTCGCGAAACTCATGCAGGAAAATGTGAACTTAATGTTACGCTGCGTTGAATGCTCAGATCCAGTGACTTCTGTCTACCAAGAGTATTCAAAAGGTAATCTGAAGCTTACTCAATGTGTAAGAATCTCAGTGTTTGCCTTTCTTTCTGCCTTTTTTATCTTCCTTTAACTGATGACAAAAGCCGAATTGCAAACAGTTTGCAGACAAGTATATCGAGTTTGATAATGTTATTATCGCGATCGATGTTATTCTTTTAAAGCCTCAGGCTTACCGTCATCTGCTCTTCAACACCTTTGGTAGTAGCAATGACAGCATGGATCGTAGGGTCCGCGATATGGCAATTCTTATTGTGCTTTTCCGCGTCTATCTGATGTGGAAGCTGTTGGATTCGGAACAGCAAGTATCTCATCAACCTCAAATTGCAGCAGCTCGAGCAGCAGCAGCCGAGTTTTTGCCTGCAATTGTCAATTTACCCATAGTCTTGCAGTATTTGGTGGTTTTAGGGCTCTGTGCGCTTGAAACTTTGACTATGCATTTGGCCGTTCGGACTGCAGCAAGCTATTTTTTCAATTTTAAGCGTCGCAATATGCTCTCAATGGCTCTAATAATATCGTCGATGCTGCAGGTTTTCCCCGTTGTTATGGTTATATGGTCTTATTACCTTGCGCCCCTTGCTTCCTCTGTCGAATGGGCCACTATTTTCAATAATGCCGAAGCTTTTAGAAGTAAGTCATTATACATTTGTTTATTCGTCTTTGAAATTGTGTATTCTTGACCTTTTAAGTCTAGCTCAGCTTCTGGACCTTGCTAATCCATTCAATTGGTTTTCATTTTGTCTTCATTTCTTCTGAAAACTGTGTTTCTCAAGGGGTTCTTATTCGAACTTTTCCTGGCCTTCTACCTTCCACATATTTATGAAGATTGCCGATACTGTTGTAAATTCTTCATTTGCGTGGCTCGACGGGCTTCAATTTATCTAAATGCACAAGCTCGTTGTCTCATTCTCTAGCCTTCCTGCGCGAAGCATTTAGTTGCATTTTATACTACGACGTGCTTTCCCTTCCCTTTGGTTTCACATTCTTTACTTTTTCTTTTCTTTTTTATTCTATTTTCTTTTTCCTCTCCTTTATGCTTCAGCGTTTGCCCGTCACTGCGTGCATGAATCTTGTCGCTTTGCTTACACTAACTCTACAGTTTTACTGGAAGTCCCGTTCTGGCAAACTCTTCTCCTCGTTTTAGCTGGCCGACTGGCGCAAGCAGCGAGCGTGTACGCCGTTCTGGCTTTTGCAATGCCCAGTGTCGATGCCAGTTTAAGCGTGCGACACCTCTTACTCGAAGCCGGTGGATCCGTCATGAATCATTTAATAATGTAACATTGAAAACAACTGATAAATCAAACAATTGATCTATTAGTTTCTTAATTAATTAATAAATTAATGCAGTAGCTCGACTAGTATATAATACGTAATAAACATTGTATTCGACACGTGCAATTTGAGTATATTTATTACAAAGCGAAACAAGCTCTACACATACTTTAGACAGAGTAGCCGACCAAATGACGGCGGCCAATGATCTCGCCGAGGCTGAAAATCCCCACAATTTCAATACTGCGCAGAATATAGTAAGCAGAATGCTTTTGGAAAGCAGCAGCGTATCCCGAAACCGGCGTAGTTCGGACAAAGTTCCATGCAGATCGGTAAGTGCTCTCAATATCGGCGAGTGATGGAGGAGCGAGCCGTTCTCCACGGTAAACACGCTTCACCAATTCGGCTGTAAATTTGGACCAGTAAGTGACGGGCCCTTGCATCTTACGAACAACGCCCAAACGACCGGCCACTGATCCGGCACTGCGAAGCAAAGCGGCTCCTCTAGCCGGTGCTGATTTTGCGAAAGAGCTCGCTTGATCACGAACCTGTTGAGCACGTGACGCGGCTGACTCGGAAGCATTGCCGCGCACGGCAATGCGTACCGGTGACAGGAAAGGCAGTCGGGTAAAGCGGGCCAAAGACATTTTGTACGGTTTCGACTAGTAAGGTTATTTCCAAAGTACTAGAGACAATATAACGAGTGGAGCGGCTGCGATGGTAAAGGAGATAAACGGTACAGACTGCCAATCGCTAAACTATAAAGACGCCACTATTTATTGAATGAAATGTACGGGCAATTGCCGGCGGAAGGGTGCTTACCTGATCAGTTTGTGCCTGCCAAAAGACTTGTTGTGACTGAGAAAATGCGTAAAAGAAATTTGTTCGATTATATGTGAAGGCAAATTGAATGTATATACGGTCGAGCACACAGCCTAAGAATAATACTGCAATTAGCGTATGATTGATATAGAATTAAGTAATGACTAAAAGCATCGCTAGTAATAATTAATTTGATACAATCAATATATACAAAGCTAATGTTAGTTTTAGGGTTAGGGTTAAAGTCAAGGTTTACCAATTGGACTTGCAAACATTCGACCTCTGTCCACTAATTCTCAGCTTATTACTATACAAACTAGTTTTATTCCTCATAACTATATGCATTCTTACTATCTGCCTCTGGGTATTTACTTATGCGTCTATTAGGGCAGCTTCAAGCTCCTTACGACGTTGTAATAAGCCTTCTCGCCGTGCTAAAGTGCTTTCGAGCACTTGCAGCTCGTGTCGCACTTTACATTCATCGTGAACGGGCGAGTCGAGCACATTCTCGTTCTTATTTCTTGCATTTTCGATACGCAACAGCTCCCACTCGTGGCCGCTGTCGCCTAAGCCCAATACGAGCTCCCATTGGTGAAACTTTCGCAGCGTTGGCCTATGCGATATCGTAATTAAAGCTGTTTGTAAATAGATGCAAGTGAAAACTCAACTATAATTAAGAATAAAAGAAAAAAAAAGTTGTTGAATATAAAATGAATAATCAAGAGATCCGAAAGAAAAAAGGATATTCGTTTGTTAAATGCCTTACTTATTCCCTGGTCTAGTGCCGCCTGGTACATAAAAGATTCTACGTCGGCAGAAACGGCACTAGTAGCTTCATCCAAGACTGCAAAAGACGGAGAGAAATAAAACAAACGAGCCAACTGAGCTCGTTGCTTCTCTCCACCAGAGAAGACATCTCGCCACTCCTTTCGAGCCTCCATTCCGCCTTCACGAGCGGGAAGATAGGCCAGTTTAACCGTTTCCAAACATTTGTTAACATCATCATCACTTTTGCCCCACGCTACCATATTATTGTAGCGATGAGGGTATATAAATTGCTCTCTCAACGTCCCCTCTGACAAATAGGGCCTCTGTGGTAGGAATAAGATTTCCCCATCTTGAGGCCTTGACACTAGGCCACGAAGAGTAGGCCATAGTCCTGCCAGTACACGAGCTATTGCCGTCTTGCCAACACCATTGGCACCGGTAATGAGCAAGCTCTCTCCTCTTCTAACAGCAAGAGCAAGCTTATTACACAAGGTCTCGCCAGGGAGTAAGGGAGACGGGCCCGGTGCTATGATGGGAACATCTTCCATTCTTACTCCATCATAATTTAGTTGTAAAGTACCTTGAACATCGGCCAGAGACAGTTCGCTTCCTTTTTCACCATAATCTGAAAAATACACGCGATGAAGCTGCGTCATTAGTGCGTAGACCCTGGCAGTGTATCCAGCCAGCTCTGAGATATCCTTGTACGAATACATAAGGCGGCCTGACATTAGAACAGAGAACAAACAAAAAGTGAATGAATGAATGAATTAATAAATAAATGAATAAATGAATGAATAAATGAAAACAGATTAAAATAGTTTCTTCATATCTCTTACCTCCAGCGTCAGCTAGAGTCAGCATGAGACGCTTATTTGTTATGAAAGCCTGAGCATGATCACTCTCCGCCAAATGGTCATTTTGCGACACGATTAGGAGCGGCCCTGCACAAGACAAAAGCCCAATAGCACTCCAAGCATATTTAATGATATAGTCTTCCAGCATACCGTATCTCGCTCCAACTAGCAAGCTTTTATGAGTATGTTGAGCAAGAGCATTATATGCGTTCGCTAAAATGCCTCTTTCACGCTGAGAACCATTGTAAAAGGCGACCTCCTCCGAGTTTGTAATAAGCCGGGCATGAGCACTGCGAAACTTGCCTTCCAGACGAGCAGTAGCGGCGGCAAGTTTCCCAAAAGCGGGAGAGACTGTTCGCAACAAAAAAGCGGACAAAGCATAGTTGGAAAACAAAAAAGCCACAGACGGCCCTCCCAGAGAATGAACCAGCTGTCTCATAAAAATGATCATATCCACCATCGGCTTTCCAATATTCGCATAAATCCGGGCTGCGGCATCGCAAAATTTGCTTATATCAGCAGTAATATACTGGTCGATAGCTTCAATGCCGCTGTCGCCGCTGAGAGACTGTATCTTGTAAAAAGTCATGTGTTCGTTCAAATAAAGATCATGTGTGTAACGAACAAGTCGCGTGCGGAAAGCAATAGAAACTTTGCTTTGCAAATAGCGAATCATGGCATTTGTATAACTAGCCGGACCAGCCAGGGCAAACCAGTATAGTAGTCCCTTTACAAAGCTCAGCTTCCTAGCGGAGATAAGGTCGCGAACTAGAGCCCCATCTAGTCGAGCGACCAGCAGACTCAAATAGGTTCGAGCCACAAGAAAAAGCATTTGCAATAAAAGCAACCCAGACTCCCGGCTGCGTAATCTTGGACACATAATCGTCCAGAGAGCCATAAACTGGCGAACAAAATTTGTATTCACGCCCGGTTTACTGCGAGTCGAGGCAGCAGAAGACTTGGCACCGGTACCCATATCAAGGAAAAGCCTTTTATGTGCATCAAAAACGACACGTCTAGTGGGCCACACGACGACACGGCCTTCGGAATTTGAATTTGCGTCATTTGGTGGAACAAAAAGCTGCCTTGATCCATTTTGAAGACTTGCACTCCGCCTCTGCCTTGATTCTAAGGACTGCAGAAGCCTTCGATTCATTGTTAGCCGAACAACAAGAGACAATATTAATGCAGCAATTGCAGCCGCAGCCGCAGCCTGCGGCCGTCTTAATTGCCGCCTCAACGTCATCGTGTTCGTGTACTGTGCCTTGTCACATGAATGAGTCACAAACAAGAATATTGTGGGGTACGGCAATAACGATTACTTGTACGAGTATTGTACAGTAGCCCGAGGTCCGCCGATGTTACGAATAATAATAATAATAATAATAATAATAATAATAATAATAATAATAATAATAATAATAATAATAATAATAATAATAATAATAATAATAATAATAATAATAATAATAATAATAATAATAATAATAATAATAATAATAATAATAATAATAATAATAATAATAATAATAATAATAATTATATAATAATACATATATATTGATTAGATATAGATATCAATTTAAATAAACAATTAAATTATTATTAATTAATTATTATATATAAAAGTTATTATATCATTTACAATAAATATTAAATATTTTGTTTTTTAATATTATTATTATCTAATTTAATTATATAATTAAATTAAATAAAAATATCAGCATCAAACGTTCCAGTGCACACAAATGTCGTTGGCAGAGAAACGGTCACTACGAGCATGTATGCTCTGCTCTATTCTTCTACCGGAACGGCGATTCGTGCAGGCTGGCTGTCCGAACTGTCAAGAGATAATGGAAGCAGCGAACGCCGCTTTTGACGAATATACATCACCAGTGTACGAGGGGACAGTGGCTATGATCGAGCCCAAGGACTCGTGGGTTGCACGGTGGCAGCGATACGAGAACTTCACTCCTGGCTTATATGCCGTTAAAGTCTCAGGCCGACTCGGTGAGGAAATTCAAAGTGAACTTGCGCGAAGGAGAATTTCGTACCGTCCGCGCGACGGCAGTGTTCAAGAATGATCTGTGGTTATTTTTCAAATAGTACAAAAGCATCAAATAGTATAAAAGCAGGGAATATGTTTCAAAGTTGGCGTGGGGCTATATGGGGCTTTGATTATGTTTAAATCAAGGGAGCATTTAACTGGTATACGCATTGACCGCCAGTATTATCTTCTGTGTACTTGACTTTTGTTGTTGAAGGCATTCGGGACTCCAAGGCCGCTACCGAGTACCAACGTCTACGGATCTTAGAGAGTGGTATGCAGCGTAATATTCTATACATTTGATGGAGAGGAGAGCAGTATATATCAGCAAAGAAGGACCTCGACGCTCGACCGACTGACTACAAGATCAAATAATAAAAATTAATTATCAGCAAACTAAATAAAAGAAACGGAATTAAAGACAAACTAGATGTTAGAGTCCAATCAAATATTAGAGCAAATCTAATACTGAATACGTTTTATAAGTGAATAATTTTAGCAAAGCAGAAGGAATGCCATGGAGAAAAAGTGAATCTTGTTTCGATTACGAGCACCGTCTTAACTGCTACTAGAACGTTACGCCTTCATCCGCTGATATAGTTCACTCCAATAAAGGAATGATATTTGTGAATAAAAAAATTACGAATTCGAGGTAATAAATAAATAAATAAAAGTTACTTGTAGTGGACGATAATACAATTTCTGTTGTTTATCCTTTGAGCGGTAGATAAAATCGAAAATCGTATAATAATCCTGTTCTGAATTCTTTAAATACCGTATCCACACGTAAACACAAGTGTCATATGAGACCGCGTGACACAAAGCGCCTTTTTTGCGTCAATGGCGATCATCGCTATTGACGCAGAAACCTTTTCTGAAACTGAAGCAATCCTTGCGGAATATTTTTCAGTATGACTCCCAAATCGTACATGTCGCCCACAAAGGCGTCAATGGCAAAGCGCAAAGACCATCAAGAGGAATCGCACCCCGAAACGACGACGCGACTCGCGCCGTCTCGTCAAAGACGCGGAAAAAGTGCAAAGCAGGCGAGTATCGAATTTTTAGAAAGACAGAAATCTGCTTTGGCGCTCAATTTACAGGCGCTGCGGGCCGAGAATGAACTGTTGACAGAGAAGATTGATCGCCGGCCGTCGCCGCGCAGTGTCTTGAACGATATAATGTAAGCATTCGGCCGTAATTGCTCGCACCATATCTATCGGCACAATGTTGAATACAATACTTTATTTGATAATTAATCTAACCTGTATAGGGATTATCTCGTTAATAATGACCCGGAGATCGAGGCAACAGGTTCGCAGACGGCAAAAATTCCTTCGGCTTATCCGTTGCCGCCAACGCTCTCGAATTTTACTTTTTTTTCGAATTTCAGTGTTGTCCGCGATGACAGGGGAGAGCCGGTGAGTGGGGTAGATGGCCACCGGATTCAAGAACGGCATGTTACTCTAAAGTACCTGGAGTTTACTGTCAGCATCGATTTTACTGTGGACTTGACAGAGGCTGCCGTTACGGAGATTAAAGATGTGCAAATAGTTTCGTGGGCACAGTCGGAAATTCTCAACTCCATTTCAAAGTATGCCGTATCCAATTTCTTCAGCAGCTGTAGTACGGGCTTTGTTTATTTTTTGAATTTTAAATACCTGCTCCTCAAATTTCTTTTGGAGATTTTTAATATCCTCTTGAGCACCTGGATATTGCTTTTATTCTGCCATTCTTCTTTTTTTTTCTATAATTTAACTTCGTTTCTCTTTTTATTAATGAATTGCTTTCAAATCCGTTTTAGTCTGATTACAAGTCAGTCTAAATCAAAGTTTTTACATTTTATTTACAGCCTTTCTTCTCAGCATATGTGTTTTGCCGCCTGTTGACTAACGTTCAAGGTACAAAAGTCATCGTCATTTGAATAATATAGTATACGGAGCTGTTGAATATGCAAAAATGGCCTATCGGAGAGCAGCTTTCTTCGATCATTTACAAAGATCTTTTTGCAGTGATTCTTTAGGGCCTGTAACCGTCGATAGCAAACTTGGGTTAGCGTCTATTTCACTAAAAGATGAAATAAAAACGGTGGTGCTTTATTGGCATATTTCTTTGGACGCACATTTTGCTGATGCTCAAAGTAGTGTCTCTGCTGAATGCATAATAGCAGAATCATTAGGTCAAAAAGAAAAATCAGGTCAAAAAGAAAAAGCAAGAGAAGCACGGGCTCTAACAGATCTGCCGGAATTAGTGGAACAGCTAGTGGGAATCAGAGGAATCGAGCATGGCCTAGCTTCTGTTGTCGAAAGTCTTTGCGAACCCACAAAAACGCGCCTATAACAATACATTTTTTATTTTAAATCTCTCTTTTTACTGGTGAGTTTGGAAAGATACCTTTACTGGGTAAAACCGTTTTTTGTTTGACATCTTTTGTACTTCTTTTATCAGTCAAATGCCGCCCAAATTGCTAGTATGCGCAATTTTTTCTGGACTTGTATATATGAAACACTGTTTATAATTTATCTAATCCTGATCAATCCCAATCGCGTTCTGTTTCCATGCGTGAATCGTGGACTTTCCCCTTGCTCAATTTCGCCAAAAACTTTTTGCAATAAGCGGTCAGTATTAGTATAACACCAGTCTATAATTATTTTCAAACAATGCTGGACTACTGTCAAAAATCTATTTTTGCAGTCTTGTTAACAAATAAACAACTTGATTATTGCTACCAGCAATTGTTTCTACAATCGGTTATTATTTATATATATATATATATTCATTTTCAACATTATTTCTCTCTTATGATAAATCAGCAAGCTCGCACCGAATGAACGCGTTGCCCCTCCAATGAGCAACGGCGAGAAAAGTCCTTGTTCCTTGCAACAAATGAGCCGCAGTCATAAACTCGATGAGTTTCCCATCAGTCCAGAAAATAAGTTCTGCTTTGTAATTGTTGGATTTTTTTAAAAGGAAAGCAGCAGCTGGCAGAATGACATTAGTTTCCATATTCCCGGTTGCCGTTTTGGCCTTAAATTTCTCGGCATCTGGAAATCCAGCAACTACAAGATCTCCATTAGGCATACTGTTTATATTATCCAACATCGATCCCACGCGAACTGCCCTTGTCAAGTTTAAACCTTGAGGTTCGCGATCGTAAAGAGCCACAATCCCACGCATCGTATCGGCCACTGCAATCTGATTGGTCCCGAATACGCGCTGAATACCGTTGGGAGAGCTCAATGCCTGAGATTCGATGGCGCAAACATCGTCTTTGCAATGACCAACTCCGCCGGCAGAAACCCAGGGACCGAATTTATCCTCAAATTGCCGTTTAAGTCCAGTCCTTGACGAATGGTCATTGGTAAAATAGAACTCTGTCGGCGCAACAAAGGCAACATCGTTCGGAGTACCGATAAGCGGGTCATCAAAAGCCCGTACGAATTCTGCAACTTTGCTATTGATTTTATGCCTGAACTGAAGCACATTTGAATGGTAAAGATTGTGATTTACCACGTTTATATAGACGGAATTGCCGTTATCACTCTCATCAGCCAGAATGGACAGACCGTGCGAGCGGTACGTTCCGTTATAGCCTTGCAACTCGAGAAACTGCAATTTATCGTTCTCAATATCGTACGTATAAATGCGATCATACATAATTGACGTAGTGTTGGGGTCTGCGTGGCCTTCAGGAGGGTAGAATTTTCGTCGCTCTTCCGATGGTACTCCAGCTGGCCGTTAACATACAGTCGCAATAACGCAAAAAAAAAGAGGAAGGAAAAAGCGTACATGGAAGAAAAGTAACAAAAAATCTAAAATTAAATATAAAGGGAATCGATAGAAATTGAAACGCGCATTTCAGTAGGCTACAAAAAACAATAAGAATTGCCGATGGCACTTGTCCAAAATTTTGGACCAAGGAAATAAACAACAAAGAAAATCGAACATACCCATAAAAGCAATTTTAGCCGGGTGGTAAATTTCAATATCTTCACTGTAGAATCCGTGCGTGTCTATAACACGGCAATTGTCGTCATTAAGGGGCCCGTGATCAGAGTACTTGTAGATATAGCGCGAATTTGATGAAAGCTTTCCGCCAAAAAGTTCGAGAAACACTTCAATCCCAACATTGCGCATTTGATAGGCGGCATGCGCAAAGAAAAACACCGTGATAGCGACGGCCACCAAGTTCACCATGTTGGAATCGTGGGGGTTGTGTACGGTACTAATATTTATTTTATTTGGTAAATAATTTATTTATCTGTATACAATTTATCTAATTAATATATTTATTTTTATTTGCAAAAGCGGTCCTTATCGAGCCAGGACGGCAGAGATGAACAGTTTTGTATCAGCATTTCTCTGTTCTTCAAATTTTGTCTTTGCTTTGCCGCATTGCCATACTATCTTTTACTCGACTCTGCTTTAAAGACGTACAATAAAATTTGTATAATGTTGTACAACTCTCTTTACTAGACAATCCCACATTTCAAAACCGCCGGAATATTTAAATACCAATTTCAAACTTGCAGTTGACAAATTTTCCGCCTTTACGACTTGAAATATTAATATCTCAATACTTTCTCGTTTTTGCAAGATCGATCTTGTAGGGAGAAATCTAGTTTGTTCCTATCAATGTGGGATGCCCACTCAATATAAGACAGGCTGTATTTATTGCTATTCTCATAATTTTCCTATATCGTCATAGCGTGAATGTCAGTATGTGTAAAATCCCCCTTATTCGGTCTGAACCTGATACATAAGTAGCCGAAATAGCGCTTAAACATGCGGTGAATGCACTGTTTCACTAGTGAGTCTCAACACTTGCAGAACAACCAAAACTGACAGAGTACATTGTGCAATTCGCAAAACTATACAATAATAATAATAATAATAATAATAATAATAATAATAATAATAATAATAATAATAATAATAATAATAATAATAATAATAATAATAATAATAATAATAATAATAATAATAATAATAATAATAATAATAATAATAATAATAATAATAATAATAATAATAATAATAATAATAATAATAATAATAATAATAATAATAATAATAATAATAATAATAATAATAATAATAATAATAATAATAATAATAATAATAATAATAATAATAATAATAATAATAATAATAATAATAATAATAATAATAATAATATAATAATAATAATAATAATAATAATAATAATAATAATAATAATAATAATAATAATAATAATAATAATAATAATAATAATATAATAATAATAATAATAATAATAATAATAATAATAATAATAATAATAATAATAATAATAATAATAATAATAATAATAATAATAATAATAATAATAATAATAATCATCATCAATTATTATGATCAAATTATTATGATCTTTTTCAAAGGCATAACTTGTTTGTCCGGCGAATTATATTAAGCTTATCATAAACGTCAGGCATTATGTAATCAACATAATCACGTGTAAGTATACGTATAATCTTTTATTTATTCGCCTATATTATTTACGAATGAATAAATAACCCGACAGGAGCAAAATAAGGCTGTCGCAATCTGATCGAGAGTGATGCTACCAAAACTACGGCGCGAAGGCCCGACGTCGTACGTCTTTCACAATTGGGCAGAGACTTATACGTGCCGCCCGGCTCGTGTACTTTTCCCCGAGTCTGAATCGGAGATTGTAAAGGTGAGCGCACGTCTTTTTAGTCGGTCCTTTTCCCCTGGAGTATAAGATTTTGATTTGTTTGCCGGTTCATTCTAGATTGTCTTCCACTGGCACTTTTGAACTATTTTCTGACCTGTTTCTCCCAGTGCGACAGCTCATAAAGCCCTTGCATGGCTATTATTATCTCCCTTGTGCTACTATCGATCTCTATAATGAATAACTGTTTATTCTAACAAATCGGCAGATTGTCAATGACGCTCGGAGCAAAGGAAGTACAGTGCGCGCGGTGGGCGCAGGCCACTCTCCGTCCGATATTGTGTGTACAGTGGGCACGTTGGTCTCTTTGGCGCGTTTGAACAGGATTTTAAACGTGAACAGGCAAGCTTTTCTTGTCGAGTGCGAGGCGGGTATGTACCTGTCACAGCTGCAGTCACAGCTCGATGCGCTCGGCCTCGCTTTACCAAATCTGGGAAGTATAAGCGAGCAGAGCCTGGCCGGATTATTTGCCACGGGTTCTCACGGGTCGTCTGCCCAGCATGGACTCTTGACAGAAATGGTTCGTGGCATGACGATCGTTCTTGGCAACGGAGACCGCGTGAACTGCAGCCGGCTGGAGAATCGGGAACTGTTTCAAGCGGCTCTGATTGGACTCGGCAGTATCGGCATCGTGACACGCATTACGATCAGTGTCCGAGAGCAGTTTGATATCCGATCGGCGGAGAGGGTAATCTCGTTTGAGTACATGCTGGCCCACTGGGCCAGTCTGTGGCACTCGGCCGAGTTTGTGCGGATGTGGTACTATCCGTACACAGACAAAGTCGTGCTCTGGCGGGGGGACGCAGTGCCGGCAGTGCCCGAGGCGAGAACGGCACACACAGTATGGGCTCAAGGATTTGACCGGGCATTGACGGCGGGGTACGAGTTTATGCTCTGGCTGTGCCGGTTCTTGCCGCAGCTTTTGCCGGTAACGGAAAAGATTTTCTTTTTCCAAAAGTACGGGTTGCAATGCCTACAGCAGACAGAAAGAATCACGGTTGACGAATCGGTAAAGCAGCTAAACATGAACTGTTATTTCTTGCAGTATACGACAGAATGGTCGGTAGGCAGCGAGTCTGCCGGCGAAGCTTTGCAGAGACTGCGTACTTTTATTCAACAGAGGGGTCAGTGTACGGAGGAAATTGGGGAAGAAAAGGCACACGCACATTCAGGACCGAAATTGCGGTCGGAACCTGTCTATACGCATTCGCCGATCGAGATCCGTATCGTTAGACGCACCCAATCAGAGTACTTGGCCTGGCTTGACCCTAGTCGGGAGCACGATTATATTGTCTACATTGGACTGGTCATGTATAAACCCTATAACAAACCCGTAAAGTACCATCGAATATTCACAGAGTTTGAACGCATCATGGTGTCCCTTGAAGGCCGGCCTCACTGGGCAAAGGCACACGGGTTACCGCGCTCTGCGTTGCTGCAGCTTTACCCTCGCTTGAGCGATTGGACGGATCTCCGTGATAAACTGGATCCTGATGGTGTGTTTATAAGCAACAATATAAGGAACCATTTCTATCCGCTGGACGAGGGCAACGTGGGGGATTTGGCAAATAAAGAAGAAGGGGCACGATTGGGGTTCCATCGGGGCTCACGGGGACGATTGTACAAGGCGAGGGAGCCGTACTTTGAGGGCAAAAATTAGACGTATTTTCTTTCACAGGCCAATGTATTGCATTAAGGTCCATTTTTTGGATTATTTAAGAGTAACGCGCTGATTAGAGGCGTTTGTACTTGCCAAAATTTCATGAGGGGAGCCGCCTTTGCAGAATAAATTAAACGTCAAGTCTAGATTTAGAGGCTGATAAAAATTATTCTAGACTTTTATAGATAATAGAATTATAATAATTGAAAAGCAATTTGGGCTACATTTAAATATTTATTTTCCACCCATAGCTTCCTTATTCTACACACTCTGTTGTATGCTTGTTTTCGCCCAATTTTTGAATACTTTAAAAGCCTTTTCCTATAATCCAAACATAAGGCAATCTATCGTCTAATTATTCTGAAAACGTGTGACAATGCAGTCAATACTTATAAACATTGATATCAAATCTGGAAAAAAATACCCATATCTTTCTTCCTTTTAATTTTAATTTTTCCTGTCCTTTTCCCGCGTACTGTTCCGATTAATCGCGATTGATTTGCGATTTTAATGAAGACTTAACCGCCAAACATTTCTCCTTCAAAACTTGTATGCTTTTCAAGAAAAGCTCTTCTGGTGGAGTTACACCAACAGATTCTATGGAAAACATGTAGTGATCACGCACACGGCCCAATCGCACTTTGTCTTTGAACTCTGGATGACGCAAACATTCTCTGGATACTGTATCTTTTCGGGGATTGGCCACTACAGCTTTAACATCATCGAGCTCCGTGTCATTCTCCAGTTCAATGACGCCACGTGGAAAGCATCGAGCAAATTTCCTGGCGTCGTCACCCTTGATTGGTTTAAGGATGTGGATAGCCGGTAAAAGACGGTATGTTGCCGTGGCAACCGGAGAGAATTTTGCATGGTCATGGCCGACGCCAAGAATGCAGTGCACTGAAAGATCAATTTCCTGGCCTGGCCGAAGTTTGGCGATTAAAATATCAGGATTTAACGGCCGAATAGGATCGTCTGCGAAGACAGAGGCCTGGCGGCCTTGTGGCTGCCACTGCAAGTCTCTTGCATATACTGGATATTAGACACCTGGCAAAGATTAAAATAGAAAATAGATTGAAAGATTGGATGAATTAATAAATAAAATAAAATAAAATAAAATAAAATAAAATAAAATAAAATAAATAAATAAGTAAATAAATAAGTAAATAAATAAATAAATATTATACCCTTTGAATTGATATAGAGCTTGTCTGGATCCTCTTCCCTTGGTCCTGCATCACGATTGCGCTCACACTTTACTTTGAGAGTCATCACAACAGTATCATAATCAGTGGGCGCAGGTGGTTCATCGCTATCAGATTCTGAAAATCGTTAGAATTTCATCTTGGGTGAATAAACAGATAGTCAAACCTAGATCGACTGCACAGCGTGAAAATAAAACAAGATAAAGTTAAACATAAATATCGAGAGAAAGAATTTTAATATAAAAGACAGAAAGACTTGAGACTGAAGGCATACTAAACAGCCACTGGAACTGGTCAGGGTTCGCTTTAATAGGAATAAGTCCAAGGCGGTGAGCAAGCACTTCGTCCTGGATCACACTCGTATTGTTCATGATATAAACAGTTTCGATAGCCATCGTCGGTATTTCAGCTATCAAGATTCGCCTAAAAGCATTTCCAATAGAGGCATCGACGCCAATCAAATCAAACTCGAGATCGTCTCCGTGTTTGCCCCCGATTTGGACATCGAACTTGCGTGAAAAGTCCTCGAGCGACCAAGCACAGTCATCGTCGGCATTGTACCCAGGAAAATCTGTGCTCGTTACGTCAGTTACACGGTCTTCATTCACTCCAATTTCCCTTCGCTGATCAAAATTAGTAAGCGGTAATCAATGAGGAAATACCGCTCTCTTTAATTCGTCTGACTCTTTGGCCGACACCATTGAAGATTTTAGTCTGTCGATCGAAAACAAAATAATATTTAAATAAATTTATTCATTATAATATAATATAGTATAGTATAATATAATATAATATAGTATAGTATAGTATAATATAATATAATATAATATAATCCTTATCATCTAGAGAAAATCTAATCTATAAAGCCAAATCAACAAAGAACCATTGCCCGGCCATGTCTTTCTCTTAGCATCCGCATGGCGGGCTCAGGTTCGGGCGCTCGTCTGCCGTGGCAGTTATTACTTACGGCTGGTGTGTTTGCATGGACTGCCGCGGCAATTTCCTCTGTTTGCGTCTTTGTGCACCTTAAACATTATGTGCGAGTACAGCAGCGATACGTGATCCGTATCCTTTTAATGTAAGGCTAAGCTGATATTTGACGGGCAATACTGACAATCTTTTATACGATAGGGTGCCAATTTACGCTGTTACGTCATGGGTCAGTCTGCTTTCTGTTGCAGTTGCTGCCTGGCTAGATCCTTTAAAAGAGATTTACGAGGTGAGTAGTTGGCATATCTTGCGTTAGTTTTATTCATGTATGATTCTTCGATATGAATACTTTCAATTTCACATCAGAAATGCAAGCCTTTGAAAAAAATGACGCTATTTAATATTTATTGTTATTGATGTTATCCGGATTTTCATTCACCATTTCATTCATTCATTCCATTTTTTATTTAATTTAATTTAATTTAATTTAATTTAATTTTATTTTTATTATCATTTGTGGTAATAGGAGTTCAATTTAAAATGTCGACTCTCAATTTAGTGCTCGAATACGATGTTTAAATTCAATTCTTTAATTCAATTTTACTTTATCAGTTCCACCGATATGAGATCTGACTGTTTCAGGCGTTTGTGATATACTGCTTCTTCAATTTATTGGTTGACCGGCTCGGCGGTGAGCGGCAGCTTATCATAATGATGCACGGTCGCGCTCCTGTAGCTCAGCCGTTCCCAATGTCACACTTCCCCGCTATTGATCTGTCGGATCCGCATCATTTCCTGATGGTTAAAAGAGGCATTTTGCAGTATGCCTGGCTAAAACCGCTTCTAGTCGTGGCCACGTTTATCATGAATGCGACGGATACGTACCAGCAGGGCTATATAAGCGTAAAAAGCGGATACTTTTGGAGCGGCTTGGTGTATAATGTTTCCGTAACCATTTCCCTGTATTCATTGGCCCTGTTTTGGATATGCACAGCCCGTGATCTGGAGCAGTTTAGGCCATGGCCAAAGTTTTTAGCAATCAAACTAATCATTTTTGCGTCTTACTGGCAAGGTTTCTTTCTGGCTCTGTTGCAATACTTCAATATTATTCACGATGTGGGCCACTATACCGTATCTAACCTTGCTCGAGCTGTTCAGGACACGCTTATTTGCCTGGAAATGCCACTGTTTGCTATTGGTCACTGGTACGCTTTTCGTGTAAGTGATTACTATCCAAAATCTGGTAATGTATCGTTTGCACGTATGCCTTTTTCATATGCTTTACGCGACGCATTTGGCTATGGCGATCTCGTAGTGGATAATTTATCAGCTGTTCACGGATCTGCCTACAATTATCAGCACTTTGAACCTGGACAGCCAGGATTGCTTCCGCCGGAAGAAAGATCTCGAAGAGCAAGGCAGCGTGAAGGTCTGCGCTATGAAAACGGAGGTCTCGGAAAGCATTGGATCCCAAAGCCTGTAAATTCTCGAACTGGTTTACTGAGTGGGATGATGCAGCCAGCTCGACGGTACGTTCAAGTATCAGAGGCCGATGTAGAGCAGATGCGAGGTGCTATTCGTAATCAGTATCATCAAGGAATCGATCCTGAATCAAATGAGCCGACAGAGCAAGATGAACGTCTGCATTTTACGCCGAGTCCCTCACAGGAAAGATTGTATGATACGGCGAGGCATTTAGAGTTTGGTGACTATAACTACCCCGTGATACCCGTGCATGAATCTTATTTATGCAACAACCATAATAATAACTATGCTGAGGATGATCATCATTACCAGACAATGCCTTCATTCGAGTCCAGCACTAACATTTATCCTTCCAATATCATGAGTGCACGATCACACGAATACGAAGGCTTTCTTTCTCAGCAAAGACGTTCTATTGCGTTGCAAAAGGCCAAGTTAAAGCAGGATGCTACCGCTGGCCAGTCAAGCAGTTGAGTTTATTGAAAATAGAGCAATACTTCCACACTTGGTCCCAGTATTGACTCGTCTTTATACTAGAATTCGTCTTTCTGCATTTTTATCGTATGTTTTTTTTTATTGGGTTGTTGATGTTCATATGTTGTCTGATTTTGCTTTCAGTATATGATGTTTTGAATGATGACTAGTTCGAAGCGTAGAGCTGCAAATTTTCACCATTATGCCTGCGGGAAACGGAAGTATCGAGCTCCTTTCCCAGTTATTTACAATGATTTATACGTATGCAGGGACACATTTTCTGCGCTGTGAAATATACTACCGTAGGGATAGCGTTCCCTTTTTCTTGTACCGGTTGATTTCTTGTGCGGCGGAAGCGATATCGCTGATATTCGTTTCCAAAACCAATCCGCCAGAAACCACTTCTGCCAGTATGGTGTGAATTTCTTCGAAATGGAATATCTATCAAGTTAGTGGCATCAGTGGGAATTAAAAATTACACAAGGACACTGAAATAGGAAAGACGACATTTTTGCAAGAGATGTTAAAGCGCACACTAACCATAAATTGTGCAACTGCTCATAAATGAGAAAAGAGAATAAAATAAAGAGTAAAAAGCCAGTGACGACGGCCTGGGCTAGAGAAGATGAATCAAATGCGGAAATATAAACAAAAATTTGTATGCAACTGTGTACCATATCCAGTTCGGACACATTTTCGAAACATTGATCGAGTGATTCCACAAAAACTTGAATCAAATCGAGAATTCCCAAATCGCTTTCTGCCTCGTCCACAACAAAAACGAAATAGACTATATAACTTTGAGCGCCTGTATGCAGAAACAAAACCTTACGAGTCGCGTAATGCCTGTAGATTATGCGCACATCTTTCCCGCCAACGAGAGAGCTTCCCTCCAAGAAATTACAGGCCGAAGCAGGCCGTATTGACACCAGCCGAAATATTTCATCGAGCAAGACTTGCTGCATTTGCACGTCCTTTAAATTTTAGAATTAGACTTTTAAACAGACCGCTTACCACGGGACTATAAAATTTTGTCAGGCGCGCTTTGCCTTGGTTGTTGAATACCATTACGGCGTTGATCATTGTGATGGTTTGATTCGATACGAGTATCGGCTTTCATTAAATAGAGTAGAATTATTTAAATATTAATTCTAATAGTAAATAAAATAAATAATACAATAAATATATAATAAATATACAATAAATGTACAATAAATATACAATAAATGTACAATAAATAAACAATAATAAATAAACAATAAAAAATATAATAAAATAAATAATATACGGGCCAGCTAATTGTAGTCGACAGGTCGTTCGCAATGACATAAGTCACTCGATGCTCGGCACCATACTCTCGCCGGTGGTATTGGCAGCCGAGACTTTCCGTCCAGCTCGAGGCGATCGCATTGGCTCGGGACACCAGCGGTCTCGGTTACGAGATCGGCTTGTGCTTTTAGTGAAACCGAATGGCATCGAGTTGTATCGCCTCGATCGCGCGTCTGCTCGAATCGACATTGTGTCTGAACAGTATGTGGCTCAGGGAATCCGGCATGCACACTTTCTAGACTTGAGTGGCCGAGCGTTTGCAGAGGGCCGTCTAATGGCTTTGGACGAAGACACTAATGGGCCAATATGGAGCAGCCAGCAGGGAATCAAGCAAGAATATGGTTCTGCGCCTTTGCCAGTGCAAGACGAGCGTGAATCAAACACTGTATTTTGCATAACGGCCGAGGAAAAAGTTGTTGCTTTCCAGTTTGATGCTGAATCCCTACAATTTTACACAATACCCGCAGCTGACACGTTAAATTTGCCAAAGACAATGGCAAATTTGGCGTACAGGACTCGTGCAGGCGATCCCTGCCTTTTGCTGTTCTCACTAGATCCTCGAGGTTTAATGGCCGTGCTGAAACCCGATGGAACAGTGTACGGCCGATCGCTGATTTACGCACAACTACACAATACCCGTATAACAGACGCACAGATTCTTTCTTTTGATCCTTTAGTAATTGCGTTTATTATGGTACAAATGCCGTCTAAGCATGCAATTGGGCTCGTGACAGTCAGTAAAGGCCGTCAAGATTCTGATTACGGTGCTTCATCTGCTTTTGCTCCCTCCACACCGATGACTGAAGTTCTGCCGTTGCCCTTTGATATGGCAACGCCGGTTTTTCTCGTACCCCTTTTGCATTTCTCCAGTATTATACTCGTGGTGACCATTGACGAGATCAGTATCGTAAAATCAAGCGACATTTCCTCGGGAAATCTCGCGTTTTTGCGCTTTCCTGTATCATTGAACGGCATTCCTGCCGCCTTTTCTCAGTCAAAGTTTAATCCGACCTTACAACAAGAAGAGTTTTACGTCGCTACGGATAAAGGGCAACTGCTTCGGTTTACCTGTACTGCTGATTCTGTAGTTTCCACAGAATGTGAGGCAGTTTACCCGGTTGGACCTTTACTTTCTTGGCTTGCCACCCTTGATGGAAGCGATATTCTTCTTGCTTATGGCGACGGCCGTAATCATGCAGTCTATGCTGTCACGGGGACACAATGTGCTCTGGTCCAGGAACTGGCCAACTGGGCTCCGATCTATGATTGCCAAATTCTGGAGATGGCCGACAATGAAAGTTTTGTCCTTTCCAGTGGGAGTTCCAATAGTGGCCACAGTGCAAAGTTTGTGCAGCTTTCGAGAGGATTGCTCTCTTCAAGTCTTCAGATTGGTGCTCAGCTCGTGGGGTAAGATTAGAGAAATAAAAAATAGTATGAAAATAATGAGAATAAAAAAAATAATAAAAAAATAATAAAAAAATAATTAATTAATTATAAATAAAGAGAAAATAAAATAATAAATAAAAACAATTAAAAAAAAAAAATAAATAGACGAAAAAAGGCATTTGAGCTACTAGTATATGTATGCTTACACAAAATTACTCAGATTGCTTATTATTGCAGTGCTACAGATACATGGAGCTTTACGTTTAACGACGGATTAATTATAGTCGTGTCGTCTCCCTGGGCGACTCGATTCTATTTGCAAAGAAGCATGGGCGAGATGGAGGAGATTGAAATTTCCGTACAGGAACCTACAATGACTGTAGCGCTAGTGGAAAACGAAAAGTTGCTGAGGATTGGAACTGCAGTAGAGATGTTGGATTTAGAGGCATTGACAATGGAACCTTTAAACCTGCCAGAGAATAAAGTATGGGCGACAGTAGGAAATTTTCTGATTTATTACTGTGAAAAAGAGTCGATATTGGCTTTTCACTCAATCGGGAATTTGCATGATCCCTTTAATCTGGCGGAAAAAGCTCCTGAAATTTCCAGAATTTCAGTGCCAAGGGGAGACGAATTAATACTGCTGACGGCATCAAAAGATCCACAAAATGTTTATGTCTATTTGGCTTTCCAGTCGGGTTCATTTTACTGTGCTGTCTTTGCGCAAACCCAAATTCTGCAGCTAATTGGACCTTTCCAATTAGACGCGCAAGAAGAACAATTGACGCGACCAAACTCTATGCTGGCTATTCAGCGCGACGATGGGCCGCATGTTGTACTTTCGACGCTTGATGGAACAATTGTCGATTTATTATTGCAAAAAAGCATGACTTTGAACGCTGAAAATGCCTTTGAACTGATAAAAGTAGGCACTAAAAGTGTTGGCAGTGTACTGTCCCTGCTGCCGGGAAGCGATGAGTGGAATGATCATTGTTTTGCGTCCATCAACGGCACCTTGAAACGGGTCAATACAGCGAATCTGCAACAAAAGTTTGATGACGTATTCATCCCGTCTCCGAGAGGCGAATTTGAAAGCTTTGGATTTAAAGCGTTTTCAATAACAAAAAATTGCAATGCAAAATCATTTTTCCAAACAATTGTCTGCTTTCATGACGATGAAATGCTGATTGTGGACACGAGTCTTTTGCCTCATACGTTTGTTCGGGAATTTCCACTGGCAAAATTGCCCATGCGATTTTGTTTTGATTGGAGTCAGACTAGAAATATCGTGAATAATGCAAATAATCAAAATAAAATTGAAAGTACCCGAGATTCAAGATTCGTTTTTTGTGGAGACGAATCGCTGTCAGTGTACGATTGGGCTACGAAACGGCGGATTAGTATAGGCGGCCCTGCACAGAAATGGCAGCCAATCTCGTTATGTATGGTGGATGACGAGGGCAATTCTTCTAGTCGAGTTCTTTTAGTGGGGTACAAACTCAGAGGACCGAATGCCTCTACCCGGCGACCAAGTTGGGGTGGAATAGCGGCAATTAGATTCGCTCTAGACGCTGATGACGGCGGCAATTCGGCAGTCACGCAGTCTGGAGAGCCGGCAGAGTTTATGGAGCCTGTGCATTACGTCAAGCAGCTGTCAAGTAACCTTGTTGTTGGTGCTCACGGCTCGAGCGTTGTGTTTTTCACACTTTCAACACGTGAACTACAACTTGTGAATGTGGCGGCTGTCACATTGATATCGCCTGCGATTGCCGTTGAGCAATTGCACGATGGAATTGTACATGTGTACTGCCAATTTTCAGGCCTCGTAAAATTACGAGTCAGAGTCGAGAGCAGTAGCGTGATTTTCGTATCTGACACGCCCACCCTTAGCCTTTCATTGGCCGCAGGCTGCGCCCTGCCGGGTGATATAGACCGGCATTTGCTGGCAGATAAATCGGGGAGACTGCTCATTACCAGTCAGCAGGGCCAAGTACTGGATTGGCGCCAGCATGCGTCAATTACGACAAGACTACGCTGGTCCAGAGATGGTAGTTTGTACGGAATGGCAATTGATGGAAGCGTGCAGTTGATAGACATTTAAGGGGACTGTAATATATTTATTAAAGTGGTAATATATTTATTAAAGTGAGTAAAGCAATTATCAAAACAGGCAGTTTGTAAAAATGGTAATAATCAAGAGAGGACAGTGGGGGACAGTGGGGGACAGTGGGGGACAGTGGAAACAGTGAAAAAGAAAAAGCAAAAATAATTATTATACAGCCATATCCATCTTGATAGTGGGATAAGGATCGTACCCCCGCAATTCAAAGTCCGCCATAGTATAATCGTCAATCGAATCAATAGCGCGATTGATATGCAGAGTAGGAAACTCGCGCGGCTCGCGTTCCAGCTGTTTACGCAGCGCGTCCACGTGATTCATGTACACGTGGCAATCGCCCATAAGAACGATCAAATCGCCCGGAGACCGCCCACACACGTGGGCGATCATACGCAGCAGTAATGCGTATGACGCAATATTAAAAGGAACGCCCAACCCCATATCACATGATCGCTGGAAGAGGAGACACGACACTTCGCCAGAGTGTGGGGAAACAGAAAACTGACAGAGCACGTGACACGGAGGCAGTGCCATTTTGTCAAGATCTACAGGGTTCCATGCGGACATTATAATCCGGCGATTGTACGGATCAGTCCGGATCAGTTCAATAACACGTGACAGCTGATCGACGCCCTGCCCCGTGTAATCGGCATGGCAATCCCGATAAGCGGCGCCAAAATGACGCCACTGAAACCCGTAAACCGGGCCGAGATCTCCTTCCTCCCGATGCACAAGGCCCACGCGATCAAGGAATTCTCGGCTTCCATTCCCGTCCCAGATATGCACGTTTCGGGCAGCCAAGTTCCGAGCGTCCGTGTCCCCACGCACGAACCAGAGCAATTCTTCCGCCAGCCCACGGAAGAATACCCGTTTGGTTGTCAGCAGAGGGAACCGGTTCCCACGCAACGAAAACCTTAATTGCGGGGGCGCAAATAGCGCTATTGTTCCGGTACCGGTCCGATCGGGCCGAGCCTCTCCTTTCCTCAAGATAAGCGCGACAAGATCGAGGTACTGCGACTCTGCCGAACGCGTCTGAGAGGGCAGTGCAATCGTGGATTCTCGTTCTTTTTCCCTGTGATTAGCAGAGTCAGGGGGTTCACTGCTTTGCTTTAGAGGCGTAGCAGACGCCTCTAGAGCCTTTCCGGGACTCGTATAGTCGACAGTCGGAGTAGCAGACTTTTCGTCAATTTTTTCTCGTTCTTTTTCCCGTTCTTTTCCGTAAAGTTCCCCAGTCTTGGCCTCAAGTTTTGCCGCTTCAAGTTTTGCCGCTTCAACGTCCGTCTCTGTCGGCTTCCCCTGCCGGTGCAGCCCCAGCTTCTTCACCACGTATCCCACGCAATCCGCCCACTCTGCCATTCCGCCCATGCCGATATCGCGGCAGGCCAGCACCTTTTCTATCGGGTAGATGGTCTCAAAGTAAGGCAGCATCGACAGAGTGTCCAGATGCTGCCGTGTGATTGGATGAGACCACATTGCCGTGTTCATTGCCGGCGCGGCAAACAGAGGCCGGCCGGGTGCCCACGCACGCACGACGCTGCCCAGCAGGTTGTCACACAGCCCATTTGCTGCGCGGGCTAGCATATCTGCCGAGAGCGGGGCGATAAGAAGCACGTGCGCCCACCTGCGCAGCTCGATATGCAGCACGGGATCCCCACGCCGACCCTCCCACATCTCCCACTCATCCTTATCGCGCCATACCCGCGTAGCACCGGCCTTTATCAGTTGCGCGGGATCCACAAAGTGGATCGCGTTCTCGGTCAAAACGACCTGCACCTCCACGCTGGCATAGCGCACGAGTTCCGCCACGATAAGCGGCAGTTTCACGCTGGCAACCGACCCGGTACCCGCCACGAGCACGTGAGTTTTGCCGTCTTTTACGGCCGCCGTTGACTGCTGCTGTAAGTGCTCGCGTCCAGTCGGCGCGTCGACTATACGCGCATGAAGACCGCGCGGGTTCACTTCGTGCGCGTACATTTTAGGCGATCCTTCTTCCGCGTGAGCCATCACGAGTGAGTGTACGACGCGTTAAACGCGACGCTATATACCTAATTTGCTCGCGCAGAATGGATTTAATGGTTGGTTGGCTATTTGATTTGTAAGGCAAACTATTACGCCTGTTATTGTATGAGTAACAAAAGTGTTGCAAGTGACTATATATAACAGTACTTATATTATTTCTTTGAATCAAGTCTTTTTACATTGATAATTCTGTCTCCATTACTCGCTGAAATATCTAAATTCTATATTCTGTCTTTTGGATTTAGATTTAATTATTTGAATAGTATATATATGTATTTATTTATATATATATATATATATTCCTGATCGCGTCTCTGCCTTGGAGACCTTTACCGTTCTTCACTACAGTCAGATAGTTTACATCTTTTATTCAAACTCCAAAATAACTTTAATTCGACAGAATTAATTAGAGGTGTATTATATTACTAATGTACGACTAAACTAATTAGAGCTATTTATATATGAATAACGCTCAAAATTACTTATTTCTACGGATTTTCAAGAGTTTGAGAGATATCCGTTGTTTGACAATTATACTAAGAATTATTCGTCAATGTAACATTGACGTGCTATTATCGACGCATTGCATACAAGCAAGACTGTACGCAAGATTACATTTGAAATTAATGTAATGCAGATTGCGGTGCGTGAGTCAAGTAAATAACACTATTTTATTTCTTAACGTTTAGTATATATTTTTATATATAAAATTATTTATTATTTATTATTTATTATTTATTATTTATTATTTATTATTTATTATTTAATATTTAATATTTAATATTTAATATTTAATATTTATTATTTATTATTTATTATTTATTATTTATTATTTAATATTTAATATTTAATATTTATTATTTAATATTTATTATTTAATATTTAATATTTATTATTTAATATTTTTCATTTATTATTATTTAATATTTAATATTTATTATTTATTATTTAATATTTATTAATTATTAATTATTAATTATTATTTAATATTTAATATTTAATATTTAATATTTAATATTTATTATTTATTATTTATTAATTATTTATTAATCAACTATTACGGCTAATCATCCTGGGCAGGCACGTCATCGTGGAAATCGAGTCCGCGCCGAGTCGCTTTTATTACGCCAATGCGAATAACAAAATCGCCAAACTTTTCCCCATCGCCTCTCTCAGCCGCGTACCGCTGCAGCAGCGGCCGCAGGATTTCAAGGATAGCGGCCTCGTCGACGCTGGCACGGTACAGTTTATTCAGCCGTTGGCCAAAGTGCCCTCCGCCCAAGTACATATCGTAAACGCCCATTGATTTTCCAACAAAAGCAATCTCGGCAACATAAGGCCGAGCACAGCCGTTCGGGCAGCCCGTCATGCGCATGACGATATGGTCCCGGAGCAGTCCGAGCTCTGACATGACAGTCTCCACTTTTTCCACAAGGTGGGGCAGGTACCTTTCGCTCTCTGCCATTGCCAGTCCGCAGGTTGGAAGTGCCACACAGGCAGAGGAGGACATGCGAAGGCCAGAGTAGTTTACGTTGTCCAGACTGTACTTGTGCAGCAAAGCCTTGACTGCTTCCAATTGGCTGTCTGGCACATTTGATACGTACAGGTGCTGGTTGCCTGTCAGACGGAACTCGGCCTGGCCGCCTTGCTTGAGCAGCTGTGCCAGTTCTCGTAAGCCCTCTCTGTCACGTCCTTCTACCCTTCCATTCTCTATAAACATGCCAAAATGATTGACCTTTCTAGACTTTTTCAAGTCAGACTTTTTCAAGTCAGACTTTTTCAAGTCAGACTTTTTCAAGTCAGACTTTTTCAAGTCAGACTTTTTCAAGTCAGACTCTTTCAAGTCAGACTCTTTTGAGCCAGAGTCAGAGCCAGCTCCGTCTGTTGTAAACCAGCCAAACCTGTCCATATTGTCTGTCAAAGAGTAGGCTCGAGCAGGAGCAAACTGCCACCCCAGCCTGGCCTCTACTTGGGCACGGAACCAGTCGAGGCCGTACGAGTCGATAGTGTACTTGAGCCGAGCGTGTTTGCGATTGCCTCGGTCCCCGTGGTCCCTCTGCACAAGCATCACTTTTTCACACACGTCCACTACCTGCTCTGGCGTAACAAACCCGAGCAGCTGGCCGAGGTTTGGGTACGTTTTCTTGTTGTTTCGTGTGGCTCCCATACCCCCACCAACAAACACATTAAAACCAGCCAGCTCGCTTTCTGTCTCGCTTTCAGTCTCGTTTTCAGTTTCAGTTTCAGTCTCAGTCTCTGTCTCTGTCTCTGTCTCTTTTTTCTGTCCTTTTTTCTGTTCTTTATTCTGTCCTTTTTTCAATCCTTTTTCCTTTTTCAATCCTTTTTCCTTTTTCAGTCCTTTTTCCTTTTTCAGTCCTTTTTCCTTTGTCTGTCCTTTTTCCTTTGTCTGTCCCTTTCCTGTCTTTGCAATCGCAATCAGCCCTACATCGTGGGCAAACACGTCCACATCGTTCATCGGTGGGATGGCAATGGATATTTTAAACTTGCGTGGGAGGTACGTGGGCCCGTAGAGCGGCTCAGCGTCGGGAACATGTACCCGCTCCACCGCTGAACCGGCAATCTGCTCCTTTGCACCAGTAATAGTATCCGTCAGCCATATTTCGTGGTACGCGTGCGTCTGAGGCAGCAGCCGGTCAGAGATGCGGCAGGAAACGGCATAGACAGCAGTATGAAGAGCATCTGACGCAGGTACACTCGACACCATTACGTTCCTATTAACATCGCCACAGGCGCCAAGAGTAGTGAGCAGAGCTCTATTAATTGCCTGCATACTGGAGCGTAAATTGCGCTTTAAAATGCCGTGGAACTGAAAAGTCTGACGTGTTGTCAGTTTAAAAGTGCCGTTGCCAAACGCTTCACTAATTTCGTCCATCTGCAGCCACTGCTCGGGCGAGCAGACGCCAGCGGATAATCTGACCCGGATCATAAAGGCATAGGCCGGTTCCAGGCCCTGCAGCTTCCGCTCCTCTCGGATATCCCGATCGTCCTGCATATAAGTGCCATGGAACTTTGTCAGCTGCGTATCGCTCTCTGCAATTCTGCCAGTTGACCCGTCCGCCAGTCCCTCGGCAATTGTGCCTCGAAGGTAGTCTGACTCGATCTTTATATCCTCATTTGTCAGCGGCTTTGGCTCCTCTGTATCGGCCTCTAAGGCGACTCCGAGGGCTGTCCACAGCTGCGGCTCCCACAGCGAATACTGCGTCTCGTACCCGTCCGGATCCTGATCGTCTCCGAGGCCGATTGGCACTAGTGCTTTGGCTCCAAGAGCCGAGAGCCGAGCGGCCAGTTCTTGGCCGGGCCGGTTGTAGTAGAGTTTGTCCTCCTTCCGTGGCCAATAATTGCTATCGCCAAGGCCAAACGTGGCCGTCTGCAGCCCACGCAAGTCGAGATCAGAGGCAGATTTAATACGCTCAAAGAACTCTCGAGCATTCTGAGGCGGTTCGCCTTGTCCGGCAGTGCAGACAATCGCTACAAGTAATTGCTCTGTCGGCAAATCCTCAAACACGTAATCGTCCATCGCCATTACCTGCGGCCTCAGCCCTCTCGCTGCCGCTCTCCGCCCGAGTCGGGCGGCAACAGATTCGGCATTTCCGCCATCTGACCCGTACAGGATTGTGATTGGTGGGCCTGAAAGATTGCTTACCAGAGCAGCCAAAGCGCGTCTCGCGTTGCGTTTACGCGTCAGACGCGCTTCGCTGCCAAAACTGTGGGATAGACTGGCAGCAAAAGTGGGATGCTTACTTGCCACCATGGTCAAGTAATTTTGTCGCTGCAAAAACTGCTGCAATTCGAGGCGAACGCGTTCCGAGTCCAGCACGAAGCCGCCACCGTCCGCGTCACGTGTCGGGTCGAAGCGGTAGAGCGGCCAATACCCGGAATCGACCGCTTTTTTCGTCTCCTGCAGCACTGTGATTGGCGAATCGGCCTCGTTCGTCATCGGCAGATACGCCAGCACAACTGCCGGACCGGAAAATTTGTCAGCCTCTACAACTGCCGAGATTACTTGGGAATAACTGCTGTAAACAGCAGTGCTGGCGACATAGGCGGTTTGCCAGTTCATTGCGTACAGACCAACGTCTTTTTTACGGTCAGAAGCAGCAGAGCGAACGCGTTCGGTATAGGGTGTCGAGTCAATCACGAGCAATTTAAAGGGCAGATCTTGGGACAGGAGAGTGTGCAGCCCAGCGTTGCCCAAGTCATGAGCCCAAGCGTCTGACGTCACTATCCACTCTGACTGGACGGGCAGCAGTCTGCCGGCTTGTTCTGCCAAATTGCTTACATCTGCGTCAGAATCCTGGTCAGAATCCTGGTCAGGGGTCAATGAGGTGAGTATTTGCACTGCCTTGTCAGCGAGCCGGGCCGCCTCTGCCTTGTCGGCTCCGGTACGGAGCGCCAGGTACTCTGTCAAAACTGCTGATTGCTCAGTAGAAAAAATGCCGCCTTGCTTGACCAAACGGGTTAGTTTGGCAATAAACTGCCGTCTTTCTGCGGCTAAAGCGACGAGTTTGCCGACAGCAAACTCGGGAGTTTGTGAGAATATTGAGTGGGGAGGGAGGGCAGTTTGTGACCCGTCTTTGCCCGAATTAGCAACGTGTAATCTGTCACCAAAAACGTTTTGCAGAATCCTGTAATACGCATCCTCAAGGGCCGGAGCTTTACGTACCGGAGCCTCATAATCTTGGGCCGCGTTAATGCCGAAAAGCAGCGACTGAATGGGCTCTTGAGCCCTCACGTTCTGGACAATACCCCTTAGCGCCTGCTTCACTGTATCGCTTGTAATCCTGCCCAAGTAACAGTCGACAAAGGTGACGCTGCCACTGCCCAATGGCGTTGCAGCATCGCTTACAACCAGGTCTAAAAGCACGGGGCCCCATCGGGTCACGGGTGTGCGTATCTGCTCCAGGACAGCCACGGACTGGACAGACACAGGGAGCGCCTGTGCCAATTGCTCTGCAGACCAGGGCCGGTAAACCCGTGGTTCAACAAGGGCCACGTTCTTTGCATCCACATTGCCAGCGGCAATTTCTCCAGCGATTAAACTGCCATAGCTGCCAAACAAAAGGAGGACAGCGTCTGGCCGAGTAGGGCCAGTGTAAGTGAAAAATTTATAGTTTCGTCCCGTAGATGAGCGGATAATGGCAAAGGCTTCTTCAATAAGGCGCACTGATTCGTTCTCTCCCTTCACTGACCCGTTTCCGGTCCCGTTTCCATTTGCTTTTCCATTCGCTTTTTCAGGCACAATGTCTTTTCCACCAGCCGGAGCGTCAGACGCTGACGCCCCATTGCCGTCTCCATTCACTTGCTCCTTGCCACTGGCTCCCACGCCATTCTGGTGCACTTGGCTCGACTGATTGAGAGCCTTTTCTGCTCCAATACAAGGTGCAAAATAGACCGATCGGGGCCCATCCCTTGCATTATTATTGTTATTATTATTATTAATATTATTAATATTATTTTTATTGTCATCATCATCATTGCCGCTGGCAGTATTAATTAGATTGGCTCCAGGAGACAAGAGCTCGGCTTCCAGCGCCGGTTCATCGGCAACTGCCGGCTCTACCGAATTCTGAGTGGCAGTAAACACGTGCAGCACTCCACGGCCGGAGCGGGCAGAGACAGAATGGGCGACGAGTGCCATATCTTTGGCCTCTTGAAGGGATCGCGATATCAGAATGACGAAACCAGTCTCTCGCAGCTCCGCGACTGCTCCATAATCAGCGGGATCCTCTGCCAGTGCGAGATGAAGCACAAAAGGCAATTTTGCCAGTTGAAACAAGTGCGGAACAGCTGTATGAAGAGCGTTTCCGTTACATAAAACTGCCGTGCTCGACTCGGCACTCGCTTGCTCAAGGACACGTAGAAATGGATCAGCATTTGCTTTTATTTCCACCAAACTGCCGGCAGATTCTACTGCCGAAAACGTTGAGGGAGTCGCACTGAAAACGGTTGCCGCCGCACGCTCGGCAATAGAGGCAACAGCTTGTTCTCGGCGGTTGTGCCGTTGTGCCAAAGAGGCCACCATTAGTGCAAAAGCAATTTGAAATCAAACCAGAAAAATATGAAGAATACTGTATATCTTATATAGCAGTATACAGCACCAATGCCCTGCAATCTTGGCTCGAGACTGAGCACGTTGAGGGGTAGCAAGGGACTCGTTGCTGCCTGTCCTGCTGTGCTTTGGATTGGACTTTTATTTTTCTTTTTCTTTTCTTTATTTTTTTTTTTTTTGGGGGATTGGAGATATACTGTCAAATTAATTCCTGTAGTTATCCCTTCATAATATAATTATTATTATTAGCCCGCTAGCCAGAATTTTGCTTTTAAATCCCGAAAGAATTGGTATTCGGCTTGTCTGAAGCACACAATTTGAATTGTTTTGTATCGCATTTATATCATTGGCTGGTTCATTCGATTGCGTGATAAGAAAAAATAGTCGCACCAATCACAGGCACGTACTTGATAGAAGCCAATAAGCGCACATTGGTTTATCGTAACGTGGTTTATGGGTTAAGACCTGGTTATGCCAGATGAGGAACGGGATGGGTTTTAAGGTGTTGCGGTTTTAGCCTATTACTAGCTAGTGCAGTTCGCTATAGCGCGAACCTAATTCGAGGGAAACAGTGGCTTGCCAAAACATCCTATTGCTAAATGGACATAAATAATGACTTGTTTAATTTGCTAATCCGTTAATTAGCAACCAGGAATTATGTATCTGCTGCCCAATGAACCATGTACCGCGAGAGTGAGCGAAGCCCGACTTGTCCAGTAATAAAGACGGGGTAACAACGAACCAAAATATAAATAATTAAAATAATGTGCTAAATTCAACCGCCCCTTAAACCAATTCAATTCCTTGCTGAACAGCTTCCAATCAGAGTCATGACATGGAATATAAAGAAAATTAACAAAGCTAAATATAAATAAAATGAATAAATTAAAATAAATTAAAAACAGACATGGCCAGTCTTTAATGAATGAACGAAACCCATACTAAACCCCTCACGCGTCCAGAATTTCAACATGTTTTTCCTGTTTTTCTGTTGGAATCTCAACACGGATTCTGCACCGTTTACTAACACATTTAGATCTGCCGTCTTTTATAAGCATATCATTGCTACTGTGCAAAGACTGAACGCTACTGTCAGAATAATTTTCTACTTCCCTTGACCCTGAATCGCTGTCCCAGCTTCCAAGCAGGCGAACACTCCTTTCTCTCTTTGTTTTTCTCCTTTTCACGAGCTTTGGAGTCGACGACGGAGACGAAGACAATCTATCATCCCCGACCGATTCAGTAGCAAACCAGCCTCGAGCTGGCTCTTGCTGCCTTTCACTGGCGCCTTTTACCGGTAAATAATCGGCGTCTAATCGTTCACCAAAGCTCGTGTCCTCAGACTTATGTTTTGCCAAAATCTGGTCCGTGAGTTTCTCAACATCCGGCCTCTTGCTCTGGAACAGAGGCACTGCCGATGCAATATAATCACGGTAAAGTTCCGAGGCATACTTAAACCGGTACCGCGATCGCGGTAAGGCCACACCAATTTGAGAGGAGGAAAATGGAGTTGAATCAGAGGCATTTGCAAATGTAGCCCGGGCAATTTCTGAGCGCATTGCCGCATCATCTGTAGCAGCTTTAGCATGCAGCAATTCCTCGTCAGTCATGCGTAATCTTCGCTCTAATACTTTGGCCTCCATACTATCCTGCAGAATTATTGTCTCCACATAAACAGGCCGCGTTTGCCCAATTCTATGGGCTCTTTTGACCGCTTGAGCTTCGATGTTTCGCTGCCAAACTGGATGCATGAAATAGACACGGGTTGCACTCGATACATTTAGACCGTGCGATGCAAAATTGAGGTTCATAATGAGGACACGAAACGTTTCTGTTTCGTTAAAAGTTACGAGATACTCGGCCCGACGGGCCGGTGTTAGCCCGGCCGTTGTGTAGATCAAATAAGTAACACCAAAGACGTCCAAAGCCTCAGAAATATAAAACATTACATCATCGTACTCGCAGAATATTATGATTTTTTCGTTTGCCTGATACTGCAGAATCTGGTCGATGAGGTAGTTTAATTTTGCAGAACTTGTGCCCAGAATTTTAGCATGCGATAACGGACTTTGCTCGAGAAGTCTTTCCCTCGTTTCTGTGGAGGAGGCAGACAAGTTGCGTGCACGTTGACCTGGTATTAGAATGAAAAGAAGGAAATAAATAAATAATAAGTAGATCTTCAAATAACTATATCTATTCTTACCAGCCTCTTCATCGGTATCGGAATCGGAGCTATCAACATTGATGACAGAATGATTAACGTTATTAGCATTATGAGACGAATGCGCATCATTGCTAGTGCCATTCCTCCTTTTAACCAATTTGTCGTCACTTTTACCCGCCCGCTCCCCGGCCAAGTCCAGCATGGACTCCCGGACTCGTGCCAGAGTTTGGCTATTGCTCGCACTACGCCTCACCTGAGTTTTACCCCTTACTTTAGTCTCCTGATCGACGTCAATAATCCCCTGATCATGATCTTGGCCTGTGCTCGAAGCAGCTCTTCGATAGAGGCCCTCGCGCAGCAGTGCAGACAAGTGCTGGTCTACTGGCTGCATAGCAATATTAGCATAAACTAGCTTTTGCATGTTGACCAGGGCACTGCCAGCAAAATGCCGGCTATCTGCCACTCTCTCAAGGTTCCAATAAGGTGCTACATCCATACTAAAGTCGGATAGCACGTACCCAACCTCATGAGTCTCGGCAAACGTCCGCCAAAGCCGGTTGTTTAATGCTTCGCTAATAAACTTCTTTGACTGTACTAAATCATACCTGTCAGACTCGCTCAACACTAATTCGCCCTTGTCCGCCCGAGTCAGGGCATTCTGAGCAATATTTACTAGTCCAGAAGTGTATTCGAGCGACCAGCCCGTCCACCAAAACGTTGAATGGGTCATATTCGTTACAAGCGCGCGTAAATGGTTTGCATTATTCGCATGAAATAAATAATCCTGATCCTTGCGCTCTGAAGTAATTGCATTTGTAACAATCAGAGCACGGAAAATGTACTCTGTTAGCTGATTATTATAGCTTGGGGGGACATAGACGATAGTACTGTAAAGTGGAGGCAGATCGACTTCGCGCTCAATATCCCGTGGCTGATTGCGGACCATTAGCCTCTGCATTATATTGCGAACTACCTCCATATGGCCGGGCGCCCGTGACCTAAAGGGCACCATCAAATGCCTCTGCCAGTATCTCTCATCCGTAGCAAAGGGCTGTACTTTGAGAAACTTGCGGACAATCACTCCAAGTCTTTCCAAGTCACCTTTCTCATCCACACCTCGAGTGAAGGCGGTCCTAGACTCGGAATTATTATTATTTTTAATATCATTATCAATAATGATACTATCGTTTTCATTATCATTTTCCCGATTTATATCATTATTTACTGCAGCAATCTGCTCCATTCCAACGGAAAGACCAACTAATCCTCTTGTTGGTGTCCCCGTGCAACACCATCGTCGATCTACTCGTAATTTAGAGGCAATTCTTGTTGCATTTGAACCGCCAGATGACATTGAATGGCCTTCGTCGACACACAGTCGTTTCCAGTGGATTTTCATCAAGGGCGACTGGTAAGGCTCCTCCCCACGAGGCCGGCAGCTGCAGTCTCTGACCCTAGTGGAGCCTATATAAGGACAAGAGCAGGACAGAGGTACTCCCATAAACTGCAGGCCTCCATCCCTCTCTTCCTTGGCAAACCGTGAATGAGAAATCAACACTAGATCAAATTTTAACAGCTCTTTAACCGTCGGAATCGGCTCCTGACCCTCTGTAATCACAATCGTCCTCAAGCCTGGCTGAGGCATTCCAGAAGAGTTTACTGCTGTATCAGATTCTGCATAGCAATGCTTTCTTATTTCATTTCTCCACTGAACAACAAGTGTATCAGGCACAACAACTAGTGTGGCCGTTGAAAGAATCATTGGTTCTCCATTTCTTTCAATCCGGCCGGCAGTTACGGCCCGATGAATACGTAAGCTTGATCTGGGTGGGATTTCATAGACACGCGCGGGAGATTCACGAATAGCTTTTATACACGACGGAGGCATAACCATATTAAATGGAGTCCAAACAACACGATTCCTCACTACTGAAGCTGCACAAATAGACATCAGACTTTTAGGAGTGTTTGATCGTTGTTCAGGTTGAGATGCATCGCTCCATAATGGAGGGAGCCTGGCAAATTCGTCTCGTGAAGCCATAATAAGTGCCAGGGTAATACACGTTTTACCCGTTCCCATTTCCTCGGAAAGAATTCCACCAGCTACGTCTTCGTACAATGGAGGATCACGGTATATTTCGAAGTCTGGGCTCATGAAATAATCCGTAGATCCATCGGCCGCCTTTAGCCTTCGCAGGCAAGGTTCTGGGCAAAGTCCGGGCGATAATTCGCGTAAAAGCATATGAAACACAGTACGACGCTGATAGGGGTAAAGAGGTGTCTTCATACCGGGAATAGAGTCTTCCAACACTGTCTCTAGGTACTGTCGCTCTTGATCGCTTAATCGGCTGAGTGATTCATCGATAGGAGGGAGTCTGATTTCGTTGTATATCTGCACAAGCGATACGGAGTCGTCCTAGCTATGAGCAAAGGATATATTAAATCCAAAAGGTTGATAAATTAATCAAGAAACGAGTATTTAATTGATATAGTAATATGAAAATTCATCGAATTAGAAATTGAGTATAACAAGCCATCGGTATTGCACGCTAATTCCATGGACAAGAGACGAAAAAGATGAAAAAGCCTAGCCTCTCAGGAGAAGAATTAAAGAGGAAATTATAATGAAAAGCAGTCAATGCAATAACGTTATGGTAATTGAGACCAATGTATCAAAAGAATAGCACGAGCCATGAGACGAAAGGGAATCGTTTTGCAATAGTCAGAGTATGCAGCGAAACTAAACTAAAATAAAATAAGACAAAATAAAATAAAGGATAAGAAAAGAGACTTTAAACTCTTACAAAGTGCCCATAGATTGTACTTCGCGGGGACTCGCTGGGCTCGCCGCTCCAACTTCGAGGCGAAACATCAAGGCGCTGCAACAAACGACCAAAAGCCTTGTGAGCCGACCCCGGCAATCCACCAATTGCATTGATTTGTGCACTTGATGGGTAGCGGTAGAGCCGCACAAACATGAGCCGCTCATTGTGGCTGTCACGACGATAAGTGAAGATGGTTCCACCGCTATTCGAGAGTGTCCGTAAATCATTTAATTCAGAATTTGAATTTTTAGGCCAATTTGATCCGTAACCCCATTGAAACCAGCCATCAGCAGCCAACTCCGGTGGAGGCCATTCAGGTGGGATGGGGACGCCTTGCAAAACGCCTAGTGGCACGTACTGTCCGAAACTGCCCTCCATACATCAATGAGCCATGGACTAATTAATTTTATTTTTGTAGAATTAATTAATTAATTACCAAAAATACATAATTTACATTTGACCGTAATTTAATAAATTAGATAATAAACTGAATACTACAAATAAAGCAATAATCATATTATTCAAATATTTACGTAAAGTTATAAATAATAATCAATTATGCTAGGCGATTATCCAGTATAATGCACTTTTCATACTGTTTCATGAGCTTTTAATTGATATATATCAGAGCGCTATCTATCCCACTCGTGTACAGACTGCTACAGTCGGTATTATGTCATTCGTATGATGCAAAGTTGGCTGGCTGAGCGGAATGTCGTAGCACTCCGAGCAGCGGGAATTGAACGGGGATTTGACAAAAATCTGCGCTGTGCTGCCTGGACTGTAATTCTGGAACAAGAGTGTCCGCTGGACGGCGAAAACGAGACCGTCCATGACGAATCACAAATTCATCAGGTAGAGCTTGATGTAGCGCGGTCTTTTACCAAATGGAGCTCGCACTACAGCGAACAAGATTTGCAGTCGCGCCGTGGTGATTTGCTGGAGTTGATGACCAGAGTACTGGACCGAAACCGCGATCTGCATTACTACCAAGTAAGCGCAACAATTAAAGTTCAAAATTGACTAGTTTGCAGGGTTACCATGACGTGTGCGAGCTCGTGTTATTGTCCTGTGGGCCGGAAAGTTTGGGAGTTGTGGAGCGGCTGAGTTTGATTCATCTACGGGGTAAACCAAGGCAATTGTTTATTCTAATTAATTTAATAATTAATTAATTTAATTTATTTTTAATCTATTTTTTATTTTATATTCTTATTCTTTGGTACTTAATTCTTTTTGCTCTGTTCAATTTCGATATATCTTCTTAACCGCTTTACCGTTCATGCTAATAAACAGACTTTATGTGTAGAGATATGCAGCCCGTTATGTGTATGATGGAGACTATACGGCTTATAATAAAGGCAGAGGAGCCGGAAGCCTTTCGAATATTAGACATGACGGGTTTAGGATTAACTTTTACGATATCATGGCTTTTGACCTGGTTTTCCCATGATATTGATGACAAGCCAAAGCTAAATAGACTGTTTGATTTTCTTATTTGTTCCAGGTCACGAATGATCTTGTATGTGATTGCCGCGGTAAGTCTGTTCCTGGCTCTCCTTCGTCGCGTGCAAAAACTTTGCCATATTGCCAGTCTATTCTGGCTTCTTTCCAACTAGCCATTTTACATCATGTCTATCATACGCGTATCATCTAATTTTTATATTGGAGATAAAGCTAAATAATTTGACTCTTTAGTTTTGATTATATATTTAAATTTTAATTGTAATTCTGTCTTGTCCATATTTTTTATTTTCTTTTGAACTTTTCCTTTTGTCGACTTGCTAATAATTAGGAGGTAATTGAGCGGACAAGGTGTGCTAAACGCGAAGGCATTGACAACTTGGAAGACATGCAAATTCTACTTTTCAAGTCAGAGGCTTTAAAAGATATTGAGCATGTTCTTGGAAATGCCTTGCATTTTGCCAAGAAGCACTCGTTTTCTAGTCTACCTAAAGGCGATAGACCGAATTTCGGAATCCATGAGCTTCGGTATAGTGCAATGTGCACCTCTGAGTATACACAAAGAAGCCTGATAAAAACCTACTTGACTGTTTTTGAAGAAGAGATTGACAACGTCAAATTGTCTGCTGGTGTTCCGCCTCAAGAACCTGGCTGGCATCCTTTTTTTATGGCTGCCGTTCTGTTTGGCATAGTATCCTGGACGACATTCTTACACATGAACTCGAAATAAAGGGGAAATAAGAAATAAAATGGCAATAAAATAAGAGGAGCATCATAGAAGCACTAGACATCTCAAATAAAAAACCATAAGCCTGTTGAACCAAACGGACAAGGCAATACAGCCGAGATATATAAATAAATTTTTAGACAAGATTGGCTTTATATAGTAAATAGTATATTCAAATCTAAATCAAAAACTCCAATCTTATAAATCCGTTCGCCCCTTCCTCATACTGAAATCATCATGCAAACCCGAATCCTCCCGTACTGTATGCTACGTACATTGAATATCTTTATTTAAAAATGAATGTATACACAATCACGAATCTTCATCGTCACTTGGCTCATTAATCTTCAACTGCTTCAGTCTTAGAGCCAGAAGCGATTGTTTAATAGGCGAGGGCATAGCAGAACTGCTCGAGGATGAAAACGACCCGACCGTTTCTCCGTTGAATTTGGCAAATTCCGATTGGCTTCTCTTGAAGACCAAAGGATCGAGATTGTTCTCAAACCGGTCGTTTCCGTCAAACAAACAAGACGAGTCTTGAGCTTGCGGCTGCCCTTCCCTTCCTGTTTCTTTTCGTTCTTGATCTCGTAATTGAATGATCCTCGTCCTTGTAGCATTCGACTGCTTTTTATACTCTGCCATGCCACTATCATCAGGCTCCCTGTCGGCCGTCATTGGCTTCCAATAAATATATTTAGGGTTCTGGTACTGTGTAACGACGTGCAATCGCTCTTTCCCGTCCGGCACACGATTGGCAAAGACGACTTTTTGGACCCCGTGAACGTAATATTTACTGCTAGCCGTTGAACAAAGCTGAAGCTGAATTGCGTAGCGTAAGACTTCCTTCCCATCGCTGACAGAGTAATGTTTTTGCCGGATCATTGTCCGCGAGCTCGCGGGCATATCCGAACAATCGTACTGAATGAGAAACAATTTCAAGGCTGTTTTGTTCACATTTTGTAAAATAATCTGGATCTGTCCCCGTTGAGGGACACGGTACATATTGCGCTGGTGCCGTACACGTCCCCGCTTCGCTCCAGAGCCCTTTGACCGCTGGTTTCGTTTGGCAGACGACTCCAATTGCCGCTGGGACATAGCGTGTGAAATATCAATGTGGCCCACGTATGGCGAAGGGCTATCGTAATCCGGAACCTGGTAATAGTACGCATTAAAGTCAACGGTTAAATGGGGCGGGCACCGTAGCGAAGCCGGCCCACATTTCTCGTGCCCCAGCACGCCCAGTCTAGCAATAAACCCTAAGGGTTTAGAGGGCAGAGTGGACATGCGTCCGTTTAAAATGCTCTCTTCGTACGATCCCACAAAGGACCCGAAAGGCTGCTCAATGCAGCCCGACGAAATAGAAACGCGTCTTGACTTGTTTCCCATTGGCGCATAAGGCACGTGCGACGATAGAGGCCTCGAATAAAGTGTTTGAGGGCTGCTTTCGTCTCGCAAAGATCTGACGAGCGGAGAAGAAGGACTGCGAAACGGAGTCTGACTGTGATTGTGACTGTGACTTTGATGGCTATTGTGGTTATTATTATTGTGGTTAATATGGTGGTGCTGAAACTGCCGAAACTGCTCTATCGGACTGAGGCAAGAATAATTGTTAAAATGAGGCGGCGGAGTAGTGGAAAGCAAGTGGGCCCCGTACTTTTCTCGAGCGTCTCTTTTGGCTTCGTCTTCGCCTCCGAAAACGCCACGGTGGAGCGGCAGGCAGGTTCCTTGCTGGTCCATTTTTTTCCCCATCTTCAGCTGTCTGACGGTGAAACGCTGATCCTGAGGAGAAAAGACCTCGCGGGCCAAGCTTTCCTCCAAATGTACCATTTCGTCATTGTACGACTGGGGCGCTACCATTCGGACGAGCAAAAGATCAGAGACGAGCACGGCCGTACTCGCACGCAGGTAAAGGCCAAGTAAATTGCTCTGTAGAAAATTGTCAGGCTCTTTTGTAAGTGCCAAAGTGGCCGAGAAGAGCTCGCCGGTTTGGTCAGGATACCCGATCGGTTATGTCGTCTCGGGTCGATAATAAATTCCTTATCGCGGGTCGCAATTTTCATGGGCACAATGTACTGCGATTATTACAGACAAGATACGTATTGAATTACTAGAAATATACTATTATTATTATTATTATTATTATTATTATTATTATTATTATTATTATTATTATTATTATTATTATTATTATTATTATTATTATTATTATTATTATTATTATTATTATTATTATTATTATTATTATTATTATTATTATTATTATTATTATTATTATTATTATTATTATTATCATCATCATCATCTTTTTCGATACAACACTGACGGCGCGATCTCGCCTGATTGCTCGACGGGGCCGATGCCGCGAGAAGAACGGGTTAAAGGCGAATGGCGCCGGCAGCAGTCCGTCCCTTATTCTCGGCAGCCAACGCGCCAAAGCGAAAGACCCGGTTTCGCTGATTTGAATAATGATATTTTCGTAAGATGACAACAGATTGTGGACAGTACACTAATACGTACCCCCTCAGCAGGACGCCAACCGCAATGAGGGCAATGAAGGCTTACGCGGGACTCTGAGAGGTCTGATTGGCCGAGTTGGAGCTTCCGTTTATTCGCTGTTTGGCAGTAGTGCGGCCGAGTCAGTGGCAAAGCATAGACCGCCACTAAAGAAATCGTTCACTAGACGATTGGAAGAAGGAGACGCAAGCGAATCTTTGGGCCAAGAAGCGAAACCCGCAAAGAGCAGAGATTTAAATAGTGGAGATTTAAATAGTGGAGATTTAAAGAGCAGAGACTTAAAGAGCAGAGACTCGGAGAGCGCGTCAAAGGAGGAAGCAGAGTATGCGCTGAGCCGTACTGACGTAAACAACGCTATTTCCCAGCGACAGAGGCCACGCAATGGGCCCTCTGAGAATACAGATCAAGTGGAAATCTTACAGGCAAGAGGTAAACGGCCATTTTCCCGATCGCCTTCACCTGAAACAGCGGGCAAAAGGTTAAAGCACGGAGCTACGGGTCCAATAATCGGCTCTGGTACGGTTCAGAGCGGAATTAAAGATCGGGAAAGCCGACAGCCTTCCTTTAATTACAGCCGCTCTTTCAATACACCCGCTCTCGGCCCGGGCAAGCACAGTTCCGGGGCTATTTTAGCCGCCTGGAGAGAGCATCAGCGCCATGTGCAGGAACTACGAGACTTGAATAGGAATGGTATAGAGGAATCCTCACCTAATTCAGCCCTCTGGCTGGGTCCGCTTACATTTACACGGCCGGGAGAGCAACGGGGCCGGGTTGACTTACTCGCCAGAGACAGGCATAACTTGAAAGCACTCCGCAAGTTTGACGATGTACTGAAATCACGGTTCCCGAGCAGAAGGGAGACCTTTCAACGGCAATCCGATTTGAATACGACTAGTACTGATAAAAACAAAAACAAAAATATGCAAATAAATAGCCATGCGCCTAGAGCGGGCCTTGAAAACGGTGGATATGAGACTGGAAGTCTGCCGCCTTTGAGGCACCAGCGCCATACGTCTCGAGACTTTGTTGCGACAAACGATTTGCCTGCACAATTGTCTGGGGAAGAAGCAGAATCAGACAATGAAAATGGCAAAAGAAATAAACAAGACATTGCAGCCAATGTATCGATCCGAGCGCCAAGTCGTCATGGACACAAGAGGCGGACAAGATCCGTAAAGGCGCTGGCTGATCCGTACGGCGGAGCAAGAGAAAGGGCTCTGGATGATGATGGTCTTCAGGATAGGCGAAACAGAAATCGGGTAAACGAAGCGGCAGGATCAGTGCCATTGGTGGACAATGAGGAAACGAGCAAAATTGAGCGGCCAGCGGGCGGCCAGTACAGCAGCCTGAAGGCCTTCTTTGAGCATAATAAAATATCAGTGCCTCCAGAACGGCGGAGGAGACCTGGCTGCTTTTCCGCTCTCGACGAGGATTTAGATCTGATGATGGGCGAATCAGACGATGAACATGAACAGAATCCTGCGACCCAGTCACGGGCAAATGCCAATCAAGAGTCTGGCAAAGAAGACAGAATCCAGAACCGGCCTTTTGCTCCTGTTCCAACGAGTTCCAATGAGGCAAATTCAGGTCAGGTTTTGCCTTTTGCATCGCGCAAGACTGAGCCTTCAAAGCTTGCCTCTGAACCCGCTAATTCGCCTCTGAGCAAACCGGCTTTCCGTCCAAGGACTCCGCTAGTTACGGAGAACGAGGAACTGGCAGAGTTCCGGAGAAAGAGACGTATTGAGCAGGCAAACACAGAGTATGCTATCGTGAAACCGAGTGTTCCTCAGCAGAGCAGCAATTTTGCAAGCAATTTTGCCAACAATTCTGCCAGCAACCAACCTTTTGCTCCGGCAAAAAGCTCAGAGAGTACGTCAGAAATGGCAAAGAAAAGTAAAGATGCAGTAGCAGAAACAGCGGCCGGTTCAGGTCAGCATGCAAAGGAAAGCAAACCCGGTTTTTCCTTTGGCACAAGCAGTTTTCCAGGCGATAATCGACCGGGATTTTCTTTTAATCAACCCGGATCCGAAACAGCCAATGCAGGCAAACTGAAGGCTGAATCGGCATTCGGTGCGTCTGACCGAAATAATGCTGCTGCTTTGAGCGCTGGAGCACTCGATCAGAGCGCTAAATATTCTACGGCAGTTTCGAAAGAGCAATCGACTGTATCGAGCAGTATTGGCGGCGATGGCGAAATCCCAACTCCGCCGTCGTCCAAGGCAGCGTCCTTTGAAGGATACGAAGGCCGCAGTCCGTTTGCAACGTCTAATATTCCCCAGTCCCAAGTTCAAAGTGGGAAAAGGGGCCACGATAAGCCTGGAAACTTGGATAAAAGTGCCGGCAATAACGATCAGGCTACAGGCGAAAAAGCCGTGTTTGAAAACAGAGTTAATAATACTAGCGAGAGCAGTAAAAGCGGATTCCAGTTTGGAAACATGTCGGCCGAGTCGCCCTTCAAGTTTGGTGGGAATGCCACACTTTCTTTCAAGCCTACACCGCCTGATACATTGGCAGACAAAAGTGGAACAAGTAAGGAAAAAGACGACGGCAATAAATCTGACCCTGCGCCCGTAAAGGCGAATGGCTCAAGCGAGGCGAATGGAAACCTGGAAACTCCCGCCTTTTCGTTTGGAGGTGGGCAAAAAGGTACAAGCAACGCGTTTAGTTTTGGCCAGAATCCTTCTCCACTGAAGGTCAATGGAGGCTCAAATGCCGAGTTTAATACTGGCGCTAGCCCAAGTCTTTTGTCTGCAAAGAGCGACAAGAATCCAGTGGGTCAGAGCAATGAGCCCACGTTCAATTTTGGACAGAAAAGGAGCGAAAACGATACCCAGCAAGCAAGTCGGGAACCGTCAAGCCAGCCGAGTCCAAGTGCATTTTCATTTGCTCAAGAAAAACCTAAAGAAAACAGTCCAGCTTTCAGTTTTGGAGTTCCAGCGTCGTCCACTGGCGACAAGGGCCCTTCTTCAAATGCTTTATTTGCAAACAAAGACTCTACAGCCGCCAAACCAGCTTTTACCTTTGGACTGCCGTCAAACGCTTCTGAACCAAACGCTTCTGAACCAAACGCTTCTGAACCAAAAGCTTCTGAACCAAAAGCTTCTGAACCAAAAGCGGTGGAACCAAAAGCGGCATTCTCCTTTGCAGTCGATAGTAAACCCAGCACTGAACCAGTTAAACCAGCTGCAGATTCTGCAAAACCAGTTTTTGGTTTTGGATCTTCTCAGCCGGCATCTGAGGGTAAACCAGGCTTCAGTTTTGCTGCTTCTCCAAGCCAGTCTGCCTTTACGAGCACTGGCAGTGCAGAGGCCAAAATCACGGCTCCATCGTTTGCCTTTGGCGCAGGCTCACAACCTGCCTCTGGGCCAAAAGACTTTAGTTTTTCATTTAAGCCCGCACAGGATTCTGCTGCTCAGTCTTCGGCAGATGGTAAATCATCCACTGCAGGTTCAGGAGGAGCCTTCAGTTTTGGAGGAGGAGGAGGAGGATTTTCAAATGCTTCTCAGCCACCAAATTCTCCGTTTACCCCATCAAATGCAGCAGCTCCCTCAACTCCTCAATCGGCTTTTGGCCAGTCTACAGGATTTGGGCAAAGTAGTCCAGGGTTTGGGCAAAGTACAGGGTTTGGACAGTCTACAGGGTTTGGCCAGTCGGCTCTAGCGCCTTCTCCAGTGCCTCAGTCGCCCCTACCTGCCTTTGGGTCTCAGCCACAGCAACAAAATTCTGCTTTTGCTCCTCAAAACCCGTCAGTATTTGGCAGTGCTCCAGACGGCGAGCCACAGCAGTCACAGCAGCCGTCTGGGTTCCAATTCAATGTTGGTGCAGCGCCTTCATCGAATGCTAATGCTCCACCGGGACGCAAAATTGCACCAATGAGAAGGCGGAGAACGGGACGCTGATTTATTTATTATTACTGTTTAAGCAACAGCAATAATAGACATCATTCTTTTATTTTCTCTATATTTCTTCAAATGATTATTTTTTTCGTCCATAATTTTGTCCATCAGAACCTGTTTCGAGTCGGGTTACGAGCATAGTCTCACATGCACGTTTCTACATGATTAATACATTTGTGTAAAATATCAACGCTAAATAATGGTAAAAACAAGTTGTGAATAGTAAAACAATATTTAGAATTAATGTATAAAGCAGGCTCGAAACAATTATGAACATAATCTTCAGACAATATGGACTAAACCAGCTTGACTAGTTTTCCTGTTCCGGTTCGCGAATCGTAAAAGTCGCAATCGCTTTTCTGGGCAGTCAGTACTGGACACATTTATACTTGCAAGCTTACAGTTTGTCGGTATACCAGGATGCGAGGATTTTGCTCCGCTGCTTTTCGTTCAGCCGAGACCTGGGAAAATCGCCCTTGGCGGTGAAGGAAACGGTATCCAGAATAATCTGGTGCTTTTCCAGCACCGCGTTTATTAGTACAAAGACAATAGCCGACAATGCTTGCCGTGGCGTACTGTCCGATATTTCTACGATTGTGTGCACTGATCGACCGGCCTGGAACACGGCACTTCCGCCCTTCAGAATGTACCAATGACAGGACTCGATGGTGGCTTCAATGTCAACAGGGAAGTAGAGCAGTCCGTTCAATTCAAACGTGTCCCCAATCGATCCGAGCAGGAACAGCATTTTGGTGAAAATCGCCGTATTTCCAGGCCCAGAGTGGACTTTGATTGGGTGCAGGAACCCAAGATCCCCGGTCCTGACAAATTTTTGCCCTTGATTTTGATCAGGAGCGTCCGTTATTTGAGCATTAAATCGAGCAATATCGAAGGGATCAACTGAGCCGTGGAACCCAGTGGCACACGAGTCTGCCGACACCCAAATCTCACCGAATTCTCCGTATCTACATAGTGCATTTGTTTCCGGATTAACGATAGCCACAGTCGTTGACGCTGGAACCGTACCAAAGTCATACATAACTAGGCCAAAGAGCGCAACATTTGCATCGTGCGGGTCCAGCAGCTCTACTAAACCATGACGCAAAGCCCGTCTGTCAAGAATTATGCCCAAAGTTTCGGCAGATACGTAAGACTGAGCTGTTGTAAAGCAATTGAACATTGACGAATAAACGTTGCTGAAATCAGCAATATCGATATTAGTCGTTCGGAAACATTCTCTCAGCTGATTGAAGAAGAAGGGCGGTGGACGGGTATCGAACATTGTCATAACATTCCGCAGTTCCTGCAGCTTGTAAGTCTTGTTTGCCGACTTGGACGCGGCATGAGAGAGAGCCTGTGGCGTTATGTACGTGTCTTTTACTTTGTGCCGTGCAATAATTTGGAACAGTAGTGTCGGGCTCATGGCAAAGTCAAACGGCGTAAGAAACAGTGTTGTCGAGCCTGAAAAGGTGAGCATTGGATGATACTTAAAGAAAAAAAAGATAATAAATAACAAATAACAAATAACAAATAACAAATAACAAATAACAAATAACAAATAACAAATAACAAATAACAAATCAGTCAAATATTCTGATTGCAAAGAAATTCCTGTAAAAACCGTATGACCCATTTCAGCTCTTACCAATGTAGGCGCCCATAAAGCACGAGTGCAGGAATCCAAGACCCGTCGTACTTCTGATCCAGCCGAGTATAGGTCTTTGGAAAGTCATTTGGCAAGTCAGTTTCTGGATCAGGCACCAGGTCATGATAGTCTTGTGTGAAATATTGACCAGAGTTTTTCTCTGATCCGGTGACCAGTAAGCCAAAATGACGGCAGTATACGAGTGAGAGCTCCACGCAGGCTTCATTACATACCCGTAAGCCTGGCAGCCCTTTGAGACCTTGTGCGGCTTTGAAGTACTAATTATCTCGGGCAAAGCACCCAGTTTAGAAGCGACTTTTGACTGCTTCAAATGCTGGGACACGCCCTTTGATTTCATAGAGCTGGCGACTTCATTGTTCACCAAGATGGCTTTAACATTAACATCGGCGAGAATACTAAATAATGCGGGTACGTCTTCATGAAGACGCGAAGGATCGAGCGGCTGTAAAGGAATACATTTAATACCGAGGCACAGGCAAGCGTGGACAGCGTAGAAAAACTCTTCCGATGGACTGTACGCCAGAATTACACAGTCACCTTCTTTGAGACCACATTTATTTCGCAGAAAATTAGCAACAGACGCAATTCTAATGTCCAGTTTGCGCCAGGTAATGCCTTTACCATCACGACCTCTCCCATCCACATGGCAGATGGCAGTGTCGTCAGGGTGAGAGGCAAACCGGTACTGAATGACCTCCACGATACTGTTAAAGTCAAGGATAGATTTCCCTGTTTTTTCATCAACAACAGCGGCCGGCTTACGGCCACCTTGAGGCGAACCGATTGCCGAGCTGCTGCTGCTGTCTCCTATAATCTGCTTTTCCTCAGAATAAAGGATACTCGACCGATTCAGTGAGGCATTAGGCGACCAAGTGCCACCGACAGGATCAATGCCGACAGGCAGATTCAGCACTGCTCTCTCCACCGCAAATCGGACATACGCTGACTTTATAGTCCCGTTTTCAACTGCACTTCGAGTCAAAAGGTTGCCGATTTCTTTGCGTCCGTTCCTCACCGTTCTCGGTAGCGTGTTTGGTGCGACAACAAGAACGCAGTACGTTCGTAACTGGTTCAGCTCCAAAAGGCATTCGATGCATTTCTCACAAATAGCTTCGAGAACCAGATCATTGCTCGTATTGACAGTACTTGGATTGGCCGAATCGAGTACCGCGTTTGCCAAGGGCGATTCTAAAACAATTACCGGCAAATACTCTCCATTGACAAGCAAGTCAAAGGCAGAGCAGTCAAAAACACGTGGCACATTTCTCATAATACTCTGGATAATGTGAGAAGCGTAGTGGCACCGAAACTCGACAGTATCCAAAGCCGCATTATCGACCCACTCGACTTTTTGTCGGAGCCTGTCCTCGTACATGCCGAGAACAAACAGTTTTCCCTTGTACACAAAGCCGAGTACGCCTGTGCGCAGAAACTCTTGGTCATACACCATTGGAATCTTTTCTGATGGAGGTACAAAGTAAGGCTTTGCGTGAAATATCTCACTTGTTTCGCTTGGAGCAGCATAAAATCCACCAGGCAAAGAGGGAGAATCGACCCAAATCTCGCCTACAACATGAGGCAAGCAGAGAAACTTTGAGTCCGGATCTACAATGGCCACAGTAGAGTCGGCTAAGGGGTACCAAAAGGAGCCTAAACGCAGCAAGTCGCTCGAATGAGGACGGTGCGTTGAATCCTCACTGTCAACGACGACGACTACATCGTTCGTTTTGAGGGCTTCTTTGTCAATCCAAATCTCTAGCAGCTTGTCTTCTGCCGGAGGCACAATCCGTTCAAGATTAAACCCCATCCTCTCTTGCCCTCCGAGCCAATCACGAAACGTTATCGGCATCCCACCGTGTTCAGGCAGACAAAGGATAGGGCAGATCAGCTTCTTTGCCAGCTGGTTTCCGAGCGGTTTGAACCATCGATCGCCCAGAATTTCATGAAACTCTGAATCAACAGTTATACAGTCAATAAAACACAGCTTCAGCGAAGATATATTAACAGGGTACTTTTTGCTGAATCCACGTGTCGTTTTTGGGTCATTTTGGTAGTTGTATGCAACAGATTTAAGGCCGGCATAGTCAGCCAGCTGTATTGTAGCCCGGTATTTAGTCAGAATATGAGCCCAAAGACCAGGAGTGACCACAGTTGCTTGTGAGCACCAGACGCTCCTTGTACCGGAAAAAACGGGGTATATAATGCTCATTAAAAGGCATATTGCTTGCCGGGGATCGAGATATGAAATGATGATATCAGCAGAAGTCCTCCGCGTCTCAACTGCCACTGAGGCGATAGAGGCAGTAAAACTGGCCATCGCGTGCATTATTGTCCGATGCGATATGACCACACCCCTCAATTCCCCCACTGGGTTTCTACTAAACTCGATATAAGCCAGCTCGGGCATCTGCTGCTTTGCCAGGGATTCTTGTGCCTTTTTAGAGCTCAGTACACCAAAGTCATTTGTCTGCCACCATTCAACGCCTTTGGGCCACTTGAGTCTGGCAGTATCGCGCTGAAATTGTTTCATATTTATTTCTGTTGTAAGCGCAAGCTTGGAAGACCTTGTGCTCTCATGAATTGCATTCAATTCCCGAAAATCGTCGAGTTTATTAACGGGGACGGCTACTGCGCCGGCTAGAAAACAAGCGAAAAAGGCAACTGCAAATTCAATAAATTCCGATTCCCGGTAAACAAGAAGAACAGTATCGCCAAAGCGGACGTTTGACTTTGTCTGTATATTATACGCTACTTTCTCTGCTCGACCGAGTAGCCTGTCCCACGAGATTGATTCGACTTCTTTGCCCTTGATGTCGAGGGTAATAAAGGCCGTACGCTTAGAGTATTTCTGACCACGGTACCTCAACACCTCTGCCATATTTGCAAATTTGAGCATATCCGCGGCCGGATCAAGGCTGTCTTTTATCTCATACGAGGATTGGCGAGGCTCGAGCGGTAGTTGCTGCCGCCCAGAAATTCTGGCAAACTCGGCACCAATCTCATTCGCCGGCGTTCCCGGTCCGTTAGACGGAGTCTCGTACAATACATCGTTGTCCGTATCTATTAAATTAGGAACGAGATAAGCGAGGGACCAATGCAAGATGGAAAAAGCACGCAAATTGACTATACTTTCAACGCTGCAAACGCAATTCTTACCCCCAAAGACCTTTGCATAGACATCGTCACGCAGCCTGTTAGCCCGCAAACCGCTGTTCCATTGCCCCGGGCCCACACTGCTCTCCGTATCCTCAGTGTCCCTGTCCCCGGCACCTACATTCAACTGGAACGAAGACGTATCAATCGGAGACAGCAGCTCTCCACTCTGACCCTGTGTGAAGGACGAAAACTTGGACGACCGCCGGCTCTGCTTGAATTTGTTAGCAAACGGTTCGCCGATGAGGTCATAAACGGCACATTTTAGCAAAAAATAAATAAATAAATAAATAAACAAATAAACAAATAAATAAATAAATAAATAAATAAATAAATAAATAAATAAATAAATAAATAAATAAATAAATAAATAAATAAATAAATAAATAAATAAATAAATAAATAAATAAATAAATAAATATATAAATATATAAATATATAAATATATAAATATATAAATAAATATATATATATATAAATAAATAAATAAATATATAAATATATAAATATATAAATATATAAATATATAAATATATAAATATATAAATAAATAAATATATATATAAATAAATAAAAACAAAAGTCTTACAACATTAGTAAGACCGGTGGCGGAAGATTGTGAGCGCAGCGATTGGCCGGCAAAGTAATCCGGCACTGAATTCACAGGCCTTTCCTGTATCCGCTGCTCGTACCGATCCTGATAATCCTCGTAGCCCGCGGCCGCAGCCCATCGCTGACGATCATAGTCATCGTGAGAAATCGCTCCGTCCTTAAGATCGCGTTCTAACGCCTCCATTAACTCATCGACCCCCCAATCAGCAGCTGCGGAACCACTTTCCGCACGCGTATGCGCGATCTCAGGCCGAGAGCCATTGCCGTCCTGCTGCATATTCTTTTCGTCTTTTTTAGGTTTCTCCTGTAAGTGAACCTTAGCAACGATCGTCCATCGCAACTCTCAACAAAGCGTCGAATTGTCGCAGACGGATATTGCCGCAAACAGTTCGCCAACCGCTAAATTATTAAGCCTAAATAACCATTCTGACCCGTAATTATATCCATTGCTGCTCAGCATAGTTGGGCCATATGCGCTGCTAATCGTCGCCGCTGGTTTATTTACTGACATGCATTTATTTAATGTATTTTTTACTAATGTATTTATAATTATGTAATTTTATTTAATTTATTTATTTATTAATATGTGCTATTCGCTAGCAATCTCTGTTTCGGTAATCTCATTTCGCCCGCTCTATGACGAATTGTTATCGCCCATTCAATGGCGTACTACCCTAACTAACCCTAACAGATGAGTACCCTAACTAACCCTAATAAATGCGCTAATGTATATAGATCTCCCGTATAATAAACACTGTGCAGCTTATATTAGTGTATACACAGTAGGCCAATGACGCGAGTCTCCAAGCACAATGAGCTTGGACCGGCTGCGTGGTAAACGCAGCAACGGCAATGCTTCGCCGGCAAAGCCACCGCCTTCGTCATTCTCGACGTTCCGTCCCAAAGATGTCGACTCGACAAAGGTGGGCCGCAAGAATTGGGCAATTGCTGACATACAGATTGATGAAATGATTGGCCGACGGCAGTCTGTACGGTACGATATGCGAAGCGTGCAGCCGCCAGCAGAGAGACCAGGGCAGGTTTATGTCGATTTCGATACAGAGGCATTGAAAAATTCTAGTGTCAGTGTGGACGAGTGTAAGCGGCCTGTTTTGCCTTGTCGGTTTGTTTATTGCATTTTAAATGATTTAAATTGATTTTAAATTGATTTTAAATTGATTTTAAATTGCCTTCTAGTCAACTAACGTCAAAGTTATGCGCGACCGTCTGCAGGGTGCTTCAGAACAAGATCTGGACAGAGTCGCTGCATTATTAACGCGCGAGAAATCTAAAGCGGGAGAGCTTTTGAAGCAATCCGTGTTCCATGATTACGAGCAGTTCATCCTCATGTCAAGGGAAATAACCGGCTTAGACTCGGAGATGGCGGGCTTGCGAAAACAGATCGATAGTCTGCGCTTACTGGGCGAACAGCTTTTTGCCTTTGACACAAACGAACGCGAGGCAGCCGTAGCGGAGAATGATTCGCCGATAGAAAGGCAGCGAAGAAATCGTGGTAAAAGGGATTCAATATTAGAGCTAGAGACGCTTTACGTTAGCCAAATGAAGTCTTTATGGGAACGCGTAGAGGGCTCACAGAACTTTTTGCCTGCTCTCCCTGGCCGGCATGTCATATATGAGTCTGGCAAATGGATCGAGTTAAATTCTGCCACTTGGAGACGGAAACGGATGGTCCATCTGATCTTGTTAAACGATGGATTTTTAGTTGCGATAAGGAAAAAGGCTAAAGCCTCGGCCACTTCTACACCGTCCGCAAAAGTGGATCAATCAGCACCAGTAAAACTGGTAGCAGAACGATATCTACCTGTTGATGATGTAATGCTTACCAGCATTAACGAGTCCTCTGTAACCCGGCCAGACGTGCAGCCAAACTCTGCACCGTTGGCACTGAAGTACGCTATTAGCATTACGTTCGGGAACGAACGGATTGTTGTGCAAACCAACTCGGACGAGGAGAAGAAGAGATTACTATCATATTTTTCATCGCTCATGAGCGATATCAGACGATTAAAGCAGAAAGCATCAAAGAACGAGTCCAATTTTCGAAGTATCATCGTCTCATATCCATTTACTTGTTCATTGTTCTTTTTTTTTTACTTTTTTTTTTTAAAAAAAATTTTTTCCGTTGCTAATACGTTTAGACTCAATTTATACGCTAGCAAGTCAAGATGATAACGAAAGCTCCTCTGGAAGACCGTATAGCAATGCTGATCTATATCGGTCGCTATCAAAAGGCGAATATCAGCGTCAGGGAACGAGTGAGAGCTCTGCGCAAGAACTGCGTCGAATGCAAGAAGATTTGGATTTGATTGATATAGCAGTAGCCCATAGGGATCTTGAGGACGCAGTGAAATGCTTTGGACGTGGACTTGACTATGCGCGACGTGCGAAATCTGACCAAATAGCCTCAGAGCTCATACTGCTGCGCTACGATGAGCGTGCAAATATACTGAGCAATATGATTTGTAAAGATCTGGAACGCTATTCTGCTATGAAGAATAGAGTTTGTGTTTTAGTTCGCTTTTTACAAAGCCTAAACTTTCAGACAAGAGCACGAGATACATTTTTAAATGCTCGCTCTAATACAATCAGACTAAGGCTCAGGTCAGTAAATTTAAATGGGTTTTACTAATCGCTAGGCGGATTAAATACGAGGGTGATATTCCGACTTACATCTCGGACATTTCTGTCGTACAATTCACACTGATAAAAAACACGGCACAGATTTTTCAGGAGGCGTTCAAGGACCCGGAAATGTCTTCTGCCTTTGTCGTCTGGACAAAACGAGAGATTGATAGTATGCGTCCTCCCTTTTTTTACGCTCGAACAATTTATTGTTTATTTGCATAGATAGTGCTCAGATTTTTCTTTATATTCTAACAAGTCTCTTATACAACCTGTACTAAACTGCAGATTTCAATGCATTGGTCCAGCGACAATTGAGCTCTGCGGATTCGGAACCGAATGTCCGCATGGAGGCAATCAACGCTATAAAACAGCAGTCGTCGATTCTTCACAAGGTCGGAATCGACGTTAATTATTTACTAGCAGACCTGTTTCAGCCAGAGTGATGCGGGCAAGGTTTTCTAGTGTCCAAGGGTGTAAATGAGATTATGAATAGATAAGGTATTTACTGCGAACTGCTCTTCCGGAAAAGGTCGTTCGCTCTAATTGATGCGTTAAAAAAGCCTTTTAAAGTAGAGCTCTTCAAACACGAAAACCGTGCTAGCGTTTCTTTGTCTTGTACTTTTGCTTTTTCTTGTACGAATCCAAATGAGAAGAGCCCGATTTCGAGTTGCGATCGGCTTTTGTCTTTTTATACATGCGCGCGTCAGCAGCAGAATTATTTTGCTTGGCTTTCTTCTTTTGCTGCTGTTGCGGCTGCCCGTTCAGAGATGCAAATGATTTTCCCTTTGCCTCTTTCTTTTGCTGATCAGTAATGAACCAAGTCCGAGCTGGCCGCGACTTTATTTCGCTTTCATGCTCAAGCAGATTCTGACTCTTTCGCAACTCCATTTCTGCCTGCTGCAGTTTTTTCTCCTCAATTTCCTCCTGCAAAACTGCATCAATCTCTGAAGCAAATCCTTCTATCTTTTCCTGTAGAATTTCCAGCTCTTCCATATTCTGGTGCCTACTGGCAACACGGTTGCCTTGTCTCTCTGCTGACTTTACCGCTTCTTTTGCGATTTTACGATCATTTTCTCCGGCAAAGGTGATCGCTCTTCCCTTTCTGCCGGCGCGAGCAGTACGGCCGACCCGATGAAGATATATATCAAATGACTGAGGAACTTCATAATTGATCACAACTTGTATGCCTTTAATGTCGAGGCCACGGGAGGCTAAATCCGTAGCCAAAAGATAATCAGTTTTACCGTTCCGAAAATCTTCCAGAGCTCTCAGCCTTTGCTCTTGCGATAAGCTTCCGTGAAGCTCACCTGCTTCGAGACCAAAGAGAGCAAATAACACTCTCATACGATGAGCAAAACTTTTGCTTCTAAAGAAAATAATCGTTTGGGTATGGAAATGCTTTAAACAAAGATCAAGCAGCATAGCCGGCCTTAGCCCTTCTCTCTGAGGTCTGACCCTGATAAACTCTTGTGTCAAATTGTCCGCTATCGATTTCTTTGCATCAATCATTAGTCTAACGGGTTTTTGTAGGGAGAGACGAATAAGATCATCGACTTTGTCTGTCATTGAGGCGGAAAACAGCATGGTTTGCCGACCTCGAGGGCAAAGGCTGATAACCTGGTTCAATTCTTCCGCAAATCCTTCTTCCAGCATTCTGTCCGCCTCGTCTATTACCATAATTTCAATGCCATCGACAAAGACGCCCTTTGAGTTCCGAACATGATCGATAAATCTACCAGGCGTTGCTACAACAATATCCGGTTTCAAGCGTAATTCAGCTTCTTGCGATTTAAGCGATAGTCCACCGACACACAGACAGCAAGAGATATCTGTATAAATAGCGAGTTGCCTTGCCACCTTGTGACACTGTGAGGCAAGCTCACGAGTGGGACAAAGGACAAGCACTCGAATAGCTGGCTCCTTTCTCGATCGATATAAAAGTCTTTCAAGAATTGGTATCAAAAATGCTGCAGTTTTGCCACTACCGGTAACGGCTCGGCCCACTATATCTTTTCCCATAAGAGCCACGGGGATTGCTTTGGCTTGAATCGGTGTTGGTGTAGTAAATTTCATTGCTGTTAGAGCTTTTAGAATTGGCCGAGATATATTCATAGATAGAAAAGCCTTGGATAAAGGCCGATCTCCACCCGCTTCTTCTTCAGGGGCAGCAAAAAATTCTTTTTTCTGACGTTTTTGTTCCTCTGTCTCAGAGTCACTGTCAGAGTCACTCGATCCAGATGCTTCGCTTTGTGTATCTTTATCAGATCCTTCTTTTACAACTTCATCAGCCTCCTCTGATTTCTGTTCTAATTCTAATTCTGCTTTGTTATCATTTTCCAATTCTTCATTCGCTTCCTCCTCTGACTCATTCTGATCGCTTCCAATGTCAGAGCTTTCGTCATCTGAATCGGACCCGCCCGAGCCAACACTGCTAGTACCTTTATTCTCATTTTGAAAAGCTTCCACCGCCTTTTCCTCTGCTTTATTTGCCCTTCGCCGACTAATAATTGCCTTCAAATCAACATCAACTTTTCGCGTTCGTTCCTCTTCCTGACCTTGATCGTCTGCCACAGATCTGTTTGTAGCATATAGCGGTCCGTCTACTACATTTTCAAAACTGAAATTGTCATTAAAATCTTTCTGAGTTTGCGCTCTTTTCCGTTTCTTGCTCGGTCTCTTTTCTGCACCGCGTCCCTCATCCACATCAGACCCACCTTCTTCCGCTGGAGACTCGTCGTGGTCAGAAATAGCATCAGAATCAGAGATTGTCATAATAAAATCAGTGGCCATTCGTCGGGAAGGCATGATGACCTATCTATGCTCAAGGCTTTTGCCTTTACTCTTGCAGGTAAAGATTGGCTTTGATCTAAAGAATTTAGTTCCTATAAAAACGGTCAAAAAAAAAAAAGGTAAAATCAAAGTTAAAATTAAAATAAAACTGAAAAAAATTATTTAGTCGTACAAGAAAATACCAAGTTTATGATGGTAAATTTATGTAATTAATCTGTTGCATATAATTTGTATTAAATATTCACGAGTAGTCTTCAATTCTATGCTTTTTCGTAAACGGTCTCCAGGTTAACCCTAAAAACTATGTCAAAGATTAAATATATCAGCAAGTTCGCGTAAAAAAAAAATTATAAATTAATAGTCAGAAAAGATCTGAATTAGAGCAATTTCAATCTGATCTTTGATTGCCAAAAGAGTGCTAATTCAGCACAATGGGGAAGAAGGACAAGAAAGGTGGCAAGGCTCGTTTCGATGATGACTGGGAGAACGAGCTGGGCGAAGATTTAGCAGCGGCCGGAAACCCTGGTGAAGAGGAAGAGCCAGCTGCAGCAGACTCACCTCAGAATCCTCCAGCAAAAGCGGATCAAGAAGCAGCCGTGGAAGAAGATGAAGGCGATTTGATGTCCACTATAAGGAAGAGTAAGAAAAAAGGTAAATCAGGCGGTAAACAAAACCAGCAAAATGATATTGACGAAGACGGCGGCGTCGATTATACCATAGATTCCGCTGACAAGCCTTTGAAAAAACTGGCCGAACCTAAACTCGAGCCGGAGCCTGAGCCTGAAACTTTCAGGGTTAAGACAAAGAAAGAAAAAGAACGCGAAAAGAAAGAGAGGGAGAAAGCGAAAAAGAAGACATCTGCTGGCAATCAGCAGAAACAGGGATCAAAGAAAGAGCAAGATAATGATGACGTGAACACAATGACGGAAAAGCTAGAGCAAACATCTGTTGATGATCCCTCGCTCTCGGGCAAAGCCGCAAAAGGCAAAAAGCCCAATGCCAAAATGACAGCTCTCCAGAAAATGGTTGAAAAGCAGCGTCAAGCTGAGGAAGAAAGACGCCAGCAGGAAGAAGAAGAGCGTAAGCAAATAGAAGAAGAAGAGCGTCGTATTGCGGAGGAAGAAAGAATCAAGGAGGAAGCACGGTTAAAAAAGAAGGAAAAAGAGCGACAAAAGAAGGAAGAGCTAAAAGCGCAGGGCAAGTACCTGACCAAGAAACAAAAGCAGGAACTCGCTGCCAGTGAGCTGCGCAAACAGCAAATGTTAGCTGCTGGCACGGTCAATGTCGCAGGTCTGCACAAAGGACCAGACAATAAGAAGAAGGCAGATAAAAAGAGAAAGCCGGAAAAGCCCGAGGCCGCAGAGGAGTCGGGCCAAGAAAAAGCAGCTGCGGTAGAAGCAAATGACGAGAAAGTAGACAATAGTACTCCCGGCCACGAGGGCACAAGTGCTCAAGCTGACACTGCCGTAGAACCAGAACTCGACGATGTTCCCGATGATTGGGAGGCGGCATTAGACAATCAGGAGGAGGAGGAAGCAGACGGGGTCGCTGATTCATGGGAGAACTTTCTCGAAAATGGAGATGGCAAAGACCAGACAGTGCCTGATTCCCCGACTAGAACAGAAGCTGGTATAAAAGCCAAGTTTGATGGAAAGGAGAAAGCGAAACCTTTGCAGGCGCAAACCCTAACCCTTTCCTCTAGCAAACCAGCGGCGTCAGCGGTGACCAACGGCAGTTCTGACGGCAGTTTTGACGGCAGATCTGTAACAGAAACTAAAGCAAAGCAGCCACAGACGGCACAAGCACCTGCAGCGACAACTGCACAGGCGTCGAGCAATCTCCGTTCTCCAATTTGCTGTATTATGGGCCACGTGGACACGGGCAAAACGAAGCTGCTGGATAATATCCGCCGGACGAACGTGCAGGAAGGAGAGGCAGGTGGGATCACTCAGCAAATAGGAGCGACGTATTTCCCTATGGAAAATATTGCCAGGCGGATCCAGGTAGTGAATAAGGACGGCAGTCTCGACTTCCAGCTGCCTGGCCTACTGGTCATTGATACGCCGGGCCACGAGTCCTTTACGAACCTACGGTCTCGCGGCTCTTCGCTCTGTAATATCGCCATCTTGGTGGTGGATATAATGCACGGCCTTGAACCGCAGACCATTGAATCTATCCGCCTGCTGAGGGACAAGAGGACGCCCTTTATTGTGGCCCTCAACAAGATTGATCGGTTGTACGGATGGCAGCCAATCAAGGACAATGGCTTTGAGGATTCACTGGCTCGGCAAAAGAAGTCTGTTCAGCGAGAGTTTGCCGACAGACTTGACTCTGCTAAACTGGCACTAGCGGAGCAGGGCCTAAACTCTGAGCTGTACTACCGCAACAAGGATCAAGGCAGGTACGTTAGTATTGTCCCCACGTCTGCTCATACGGGCGAAGGTGTTCCTGACCTGTTAAAGCTGCTTGTTACGCTTACACAGAAACGTATGTCCAATAAGCTGATGTACCTGTCACAGCTGCAATGTACAGTGCTCGAAGTCAAAGTCATTGAGGGCCTGGGAACAACGATTGATGTTGTCTTGATCAACGGGATTCTCCATGAGGGCGATCGTATAATACTCTGCGGACTCGCTGGTCCTATTGTGACCACTATAAGAGCCCTGCTGACTCCTCAGCCCATGAAAGAAATGCGTATTAAATCGCCGTTTGTTCATCACAAGGAGATAAAGGCAGCCATGGGCGTCAAAATTGCTGCTAATGATCTGGACAAGGCAGTGGCCGGATCACGGCTGCTGGTTGTGGGGCCAGATGATGATGAGGAGGAGCTGATGGACGATGTAATGGAAGATCTACAGGATTTGATGTCGAGCGTGGATAAGTCCGGGATCGGTGTCTACGTGCAAGCCTCGACACTAGGGTCACTGGAGGCGTTACTAGAGTTTTTAAAGCAGATGAAGATTCCCGTGTCCGGAATCAATATTGGACCTGTGTACAAGAGGGATGTAATCAGGTGCTCAGCCATGTTGGAGAAGGCAAAAGAGTATGCAATTATGCTCTGTTTTGACGTTAAAATCGACCGTGAAGCTGAGGAGCTGGCGGAACAGCAGGGGATAAAGATCTTTTCTGCTAATATTATATATCATTTATTTGATGCCTTTAAAGCTCACCAGGAACAGATGCTGGAGCAAAAGCGTCAAGATAGTCAGGATACGGCAGTTTTCCCCTGCGTTCTCAAGACAATCGCCTCATTTAACAAAAAGGATCCAATTATTTTGGGTGTCGATGTTGTTGAGGGTGTTTTACGCACAGGAACACCAATTTGTGCCATTAAACCCGGGCCAGATGGGCCGCAGACAATCGATCTTGGCCGTGTCGTTTCCATGGAATCGAACCATAAACCTGTGGATAAAGTGAAAAAGGGTCAGGCTGGTGGTGGAATTGCTATAAAGCTAGAGGCGCCCGACCAGATCTTGTATGGACGCCAAGTAGATGACTCTGATCTCTTGTACTCCCACATTACTAGGGCCAGTATAAATACTCTGAAGGATCCAGCGTTTAGAAACGATGTTTCCAAGGAGGAATGGCAGCTGATTGTGCAGTTAAAATCGCGGTTTGGCATTAATTGAGGTTTTCTTCTTTGTTTTATATTACATACATTAATTTGAAAACTTTGTTTTTTCAAATTATCCCTGGACGTGTCTGTGTCTATCCAGCGTCATGCTTGCAAGGGTATGGCAGAAGGAATACGATTTTACACCTTGTTGCATGTGAGTAGCTCTAACGATAGTCTAATAATGAAATGATAATCACGTATTAGATCAAAATAGCTTTCTTGTTTGTCTGTTTGTACTAGTATAAATATGTTATTTATTTACATTTATATTCATATTCATATTCATATTCATATTCATATTCATATTCATATTCATATTCATATTTATATTTATATTACCGTTTCAGACATTGAGGGTTGTACAAAATTAGTTTACTGTTTAGGTTGGAAGTATCTTGACAAAACGTAATTGCCGCCGTCCGGTTTTCCAGCATTTACAGATTCATTATTTCGAAACACTTCTTCGTTTTCCGTATTTGACTGAGCAGGCGAAAGGTAAGGAGCTGCTTCTGCTGATGTATTTATTCCAATATTTTTGTCATTCTCTCCACTACACGAGCCCTTGTCTCCCGTATTTTGGTCAGCGTCTCCATTTGAGTTCTTTGAAAAGCCAGATCCATTTATGGCAGAGAACCTGCCTTGATTATGACGTAAAACAACAATCAGCTTTTCGTTTTCTTCAGAACTTCCTTCAGAATTTTCTTCTGCTTTTCTTTCATAGTCATCTGCACCAGGACTTGAAGCGGACTCTGACGGTGAAGGAGATACATTTTCCTCCGGAAAATAATCGTTTGACTCGATTCTCCGCCTCCTTGTTCGAGGTCGATCTCGTGTTGACGCTATAAAACTTTCTTCATCGGATCCTGATGAAGAATCAACGTATCTGACTCGTGTTCTGTTGCGAAGAGAGCGTTCTGCATTGGCAAAAGATTCTCGTAGTATTTCTTTGCGCTCCAAAGCTTGTTGACGCTTGTTCCGTCGCTATACTTAGTATTTGATTGAATAATCTGGGTGAAATAATAGCGCCAAAACGATATAATCGACTGGATAGAAGGGGAAAAGTACATAAATAAAACAAAGGAAAACACAATAAAATGAAATAGTAATCTAATCAAATTCGAAGAAACTCTTACCATTTCGCCCTCTTCTAATCTCGGTAGAATATATTGCCTAATTTTAGCGGCCATCATACGCGTTGCATGCTCCATTTCATTTAAATTTTGGGTAAAATTCTGTAATTCAGTAGCGTTGCTTGCTACTGGGTGCCATAAATACAAAACAGAGCTAGTATTTTTGCCTTGCTGCTGTTTGTACAGGCGAAAAGGCGAATCGCCTCTTCCTTCCACGAGCCAATAAGAATGATTATTCTCATCATGACCGATGGGGTACAATGCCAATGGGTTGTGCCGGTCGCCATGACGACGATCTCGAGTTGCATAAGCTTCTTCTATACACTTTCGAACAGCCGCAGAGCGACACAAACTGCAATTCACAAGAAAATCGATTATTTCCAACTGCAAAATCTGTTAGCAAGAATTAAAGAGACGAATTCGTAACGGTAGAATGAAGCAAGACATATATAGAACTGTGGAGAAAAGGGGTATTAGATTATCATGGCCATCTTTATTCGGCCTGAATTGTTTATTGTTGGGAATATAGAACGACAATCAAAAAATACTGAGTATGCAATCCTCAAATATTGTATCGAAATGCGCAATGAATACAACGTCATTATGACCTTAAACCGTAATACAGAAGGCCGATTGAATTAAAGCGTAAAAGCATTAAAATGCAAAGAAAAAATTAAAACGGGAAAAAGCAATATAATGCATGCAAGTGTAATTGTATTGTAAGAATTTAGCAAAGCTAAATAAATAAGATGAAAGAGTGGTATCACGAACGATTGAACAATAAATAATGAAAAATATTAAATAATCAATAATCAATAATCAATAAAGAATTAATTAATGATTAATATTTAATATTTAATATTTAATATTTAATATTTAATAAATACCAAAATAATAATAAAAAAATGGTAAAATCAAAATATAACCTGAAAATAAATAATTAAAATTCAAGCCTACTCTTATCCGAGGCTCAACATCATTCATGCCCCGATCTCCCGTCAAAGGATTAGTTCCATTCCATGCTGCGTTCCAGTCTGCACTATACGTTTTTAGGCATTCTTGTAGAGCATTCTTGTATCCGCCGATGCTAAGAAAAAAAGTTTAGTAAAACTGCAAATTCCGATTTTAGCATATTTGGATTGTTGCATACCTCACTGGCTTTTGCCTATTCATACTCAATGTAATAAGTCGGCATACAAACCGAACAAGAAGCTCAGACAGCTCATACGCGCTCACACCTCTATAATCGCGTAAGCCTTTGAAAGCTTTAGTACTCGAATACTTACTCCTCCACATCTTGAGGACCAAAATCAGGCACGTGACCCTCAAATACTTCGCTAAAACGCGAACGGAACGCGACCGCGAAGGGCACGTAAAACAGGGACGACAGCTCGTTGGCCATAAGCCGCGTAAAAGAATGGGTGGAATGGCACTGACGCCCTCTTTTAATATATATTTTTGAGCAATTAATATATTACGCGATACAAGTAATAGTCGCGACACAAAATTAATAATAATTATTATTATTATTATATTATTATTATATTACATTTTATTTTATTTTATTTCATTATATTTTATTTTATTTTATTTTATTTTATTTTATTTTATTTTATTTTATTTCATTATATTTTATTTTATTTTATTGTATTGTACTGTACTGTATTGTATTGTATTGTATTAGAGTTTATTGTAGTTTTTTTATTTTCTCTACGCGCTATTACCGTTAAAATACAACAGACAGAAACAGACTTGTGTTCAATTCACCATAAAACTAGACGCAAATAAAAAACTAAATTTCTAATGGACAGCATGATTTATTATGCGGCAGTGTGCTTCTCCGTGAGCGCCTCAGCCTCGGCAATATCCTCCTTCCAAAGATTACGCGTCCTCTCCGCGTCCAATGTGGGAAACATGACCGGGAAAACCTCGTCATACGTCGCCACGGGCACGCCGTTAATGCCTTCCTTTACATAGTCGGGTAATTCTTCCCAGTCAGCGAGGTTCTCACGTGGGAAAAGGACGGTAGTAGAGCCAGCACGTTTAGAGGCAGCCACCTTTTCCCTCAGCCCACCAATCTGAAGCACTTTGCCCGTCAGTGTAATCTCGCCAGTTAAGGATATGGTGGACTCAACCGGGTAATCCATAGCGACAGACAAAAGTGCTGACGTCATAGCGACTCCAGCGGAAGGCCCATCCTTGGAGATTGCTCCAGAGGGACAGTGCAAATGGATTCTGGCGCGCTCAAAGAACCGATTTTCAGGAAAGTTTTTGGCCATAAAACTACGGGCAAAGGAATACGCCAGATCAGACGATTCCTTCATTACATTGCCCAACGATCCCGTTGTCCTTAGCGCTGGAACACGGCTGGACTTTAGGGTTTGTTCAACGATTGCCTCAATGTAAAGTGCACTCCCGCCCATTGCCGTCCAAGCCAGGCCCATAATGACGCCCACAGGAGCCACCTCGTACAACCGATCTGACGCAATTTTCTCAGGGCCGACATAGTCATCAAGGTTATCTGCATTTATCTCAATTTCAATCGTCTTGGGAATTACCAGCGGCTGGACTTTTTCACTGTTTGCATCTGGCTCTGAGGGTGGTTTTGCAGATTGGTCCTTGGCCGAAGGATCTGCCGCAGTTTGTACAGACTCGGTAGACTGCTTGTCTTGAACAGGACGCGCCTCAGTTAGCGGGGCTTCAGCGTCGGCAAAGCTCGCAGTAGCTCCGTTGGCCGCCGCTGCCTCCTCTTCTGCTTTTTGTACTTTGCGCACAACTTCCAAAGAAGCCTTGCGAAGTATCTTTTCAATATGCTGCTTGAGACTACGGACTCCGCTCTCTCGGCAATAATGCCGTACAAGCGATCTAATGGCACCCGGTGTTATGGTAATATTCGCATCTGCCAGACCCACCTTCTCTTTTGTCTCGGGGATAATATACCGCTCAGCAATAGCAATCTTCTCTGCATCAACATAGCCCGATAGTTCAATGACTTCCATCCGGTCTAGCAACGGCCGCGGGATAGTTTCCGTCGTATTCGCGGTACACACAAAAAGCGTCTGTGATAAGTCCACTGGGACATCCAGATAATGGTCCATATACGCATTGTTTTGCTCCGAGTCTAATAGCTCAAGCAGTGCGCTTGATGGACTGCCGTGATGCGATGTTCCAATTTTGTCGACTAGCTATTAGCAAAAATGATGATAGATTAACTGAAAAATGAAACGAAAAATAAATTAATAAACAAATAATAAAAATAAATAAATAAATAAATAAGTAAATAAATAAATAATAAAAATAAATAAAATAGAAAATCGAGCTGCTCAAACATTTCAATACTTACTCTCGTCAATCATTACAAGAGGGTTCATAGAACCAGCAATTTTAAGCGCTTGGATCATTTTGCCCGGCATTGCGCCCACGTACGTCCGCCGATGGCCTTTAATCTCCGCAACATCGAAAAGACCGCCGACGCTAAACCGATAAAACTTTCTGTACAAAGCGCGGGCAATTGAGGCTCCGATAGACGTCTTGCCCACGCCAGGCGGGCCTACCAAGCAGATAATCTTGCCCTGAACTGATCCACGTAATTTCCCAACAGCAATCAGCTCCAATATGCGATCCTTTACATCCTCCATGCCGTAGTGGTCGTGTTCCAGGACAGAGGCTGCATTATCCACTGAGAAATTTTCCCTCGACGTAAGGCCCCACGGAACATTAACGAGCCACTCTAAATAGTTTCTAGTCGTCCCGTACTCTGAAACATGAGGATCTAGTGAATTGAACTTGGAAAGCTCTTCATTAAACACTTTTGCAACGGCATCCGGCATCTTCAACTTGGCCGCACGCTCTTCAAATTTCTTTGCTAACCCGTTCTTGCCTTCGCTCTCAATGCCCAATTCACGCTGTGCAATTTTCAGCTGTTCGTTCCAGAAATACTCCTTTTGCCGAACCAACATTTTCTGCTCTATTTCGTTTATAATTTGTTTTTGAAAGGTAACAGACAAGTACTCGTTCTTCACCAACACGAGTGCAGACCGCAGCCTTTGCTGAATAGTATCGGCCTCTATCGCCGCTTGGAAATTCTCCTGTGACCCTGAACCAATTGAGGCCGCCGCATCAGCTAAACCTTCTAACGTTCTCGCCTTTTCAGTCTGGATCATTTGCTTGATCGAGTTGTTTACTGCACTGACAGAGTCGTGCTTTGTTATACTAACAATCTGATCAAAAACGTTGTGGATCTCGTTTTTCAAGGCTAAAAGTACGGGATCGTTACTGTCAAAGGGTTTGAGGTTCACTTTTTCCACATCGACACGAGTGACGTTGTACTTGTCGAGATACTCATTCGTCCATAACGGCTTTGACTGAGTGTCACCGCTTGCTGCTGTTGCTGCTTTGCTTGCGTCCTCTGAAATGGAGGGTTTGTCGGTTGTTTCTGTCGCTGCTGTAGATGGAGGAGAAGCTGTGTCTTTTGCAGTGTCCGCAGGCCCCTCAGATTTGGCTTTGCTTTCACGTTCTATTTTCGCTTTCGCAAAAGCCTCGTCGTCCTTTGAAGGATAAAGCTTGTTTATCCTCACGCGTGCGTGCGGGTAAAGTACAACTGTTAGTCCCTTGGATGCCGATTCGTAAAAGGAAGTTATCTGCGCCAGGGTTCCAACATCGTAGATCTCGTCCATGTTTCTAACAACATCGGCCTCAGAATTATCATCCTTCGTCAGAATCGTAACCAAAAACGGATTATTTCGAGCCTCGATTTCCCGGACAGCCTTTTGAACTTCTGGGTCTTGGATTGTGACAAATTTATAGAAGCCTGGACATTAGTAATAGGTCTAAAGCAAAAGGGCATAAAGCAAAGGGCCAAGCATAATCGAGCTGGGTATTATGCGAAATGTACAGCTGTAAACTTACCCGGAAAAACCGGTTTCTTTGTCACCGGAATAGCCAACAATGGCGGAAACTCCTTTATAGAGCGCACGTCTTGAAGCTGAGTGGTAGAGTGATGGTAGGGTCCAATCGAGCTTGGACCGCCCAGTTTTTGTGGGCTGGTTGAGACGATGTTAGACGCAGACACAGAGTTTTTGTCAGACGAGTCAGAGGTTCGGTTCTTGCCCTCGGACTGTGAGCGCGGCCGGTCTCCCTGCTCTTTCTCTCCGTCCTCCGGCTTATCCTCTTTACCAGCCTCAGCAGCAGCCTCACTGCCCTGCTTCTTGGCCTTTGACTTTGCGCCATCAGCCGCCACTGTCTGCTCATCGTCCTGCTCCCCTGGCTTGTCTCCTTCTTCTATAGACTTGGGCTTACGGCCTCGGCGCTGCTCTAGCGCTGGTGCGGATGGCCGGAAAGGCGCTTTCAGACTATTGTTAGTAGCAAAAGGCCTTTTGCCAATATCAAAAACGGGCAAAATGGGCACTACTCTGCTCTCCGAAAGCTGTGAGCGCCGCAGAACGTTCGCCCGGCCGAAATGCTTCGACGAAGCTGAGCCCAGAGCGATAGCTCGAGACAGATCTCTGTCCAGGCAGTTTGTACAATACGATCTGCTTCGCAGCCGCAAAGCCGGTTTCGCCGGCCTTATACGCTGCATTACAAAGCGCCTATATGCAAAACTTGGTCACAACAGCGACCGAGGGTTTTGCCGTTTTGCCTTTTTGCCTTTTAAACGGCGTCTTTTGCACTCGTTCGCCGCGTTACGTAGGCTCTGTACAATATGGCGTATGTATAATTTGTGTATAGAGCGTGTATGGAGAATTCTGGTATATGACTAATAATCTCGTCTGTGGTTTAATTAATTATTATAAATTAAATTCGAATAATGGATAGAGAAAATGAGGAAACCGAGAAAGTAAGGTGATGGAGAACATAGAGAACATGGAATTTTAAAGAAAAGAAAGTTATATAAAGAATTAAAAGAAAAATAAAAAAGAATCAAATAAAAATTAAAATTAAAATTAAAATAGAAATAAATTGAATTAGAAATAAAATAGAAATAAATTTATATATTGTTTTGCAAACGCTGCGATGTATAATTTGCCTTGGCGATGTAGTCGATAAACTTCTCTGCAGCCTTGACGCGATCCAAGTTGTAAAATTTTTAAGATTCTGTATAAAGTGCATGAACTCAACTTATATTAAGCGTCTTTGTTCTATGTTCTGTTTATTATAGACCTCAGACGCGCGCTAAAAACTGCCTTACAAAAGTCAGACTCAAATTTTCTACGCGTGTCATAGACGCACACTAGTTGTTCTATTTCCCTCCTCCCAAGTACGATCGGCACTCACGTAAGAAGATGAGAATTTTGCTGGAAATCCATACCGACTTTTATTAAGCTCATTTTCTTTTCATAATAGATTATTTACAAGATAAGAGACCTCGTGAAATATAGACGACGAGAGACGAACGTGTCAAACAAGCACCAATAAACCGAAAACCGAAAGTGTTAAAACTAAACTAAAATAAAACAAAAATGCAATTAAAAAAGCCATCGAAAGGAATAAAGCAAAAGCACTGTTAGAATGAAAATGTTAACTGTATCGATAAAATCAAGATTAAGCATTTACGAGCGCAACCTTTTCCGGCCTCTCCATTCCTTTAACAGAGATACGCTCTCTTTAACGGCAGCAATTATTAACGGTGGACAAAGCGGTCCAAATAAAGGTACGTAAACACCGATTTTGTGCTCGTCGACAGAATAAAGACTCGTGGCCATATCAGGATTAAAAAAAGCCTTTTCTGCGTACATTAAAGCATCTGCCGACTGACGTAAAGCCTCTTGTGTAGAATTCGCTTGTAAAAGCTCACAAGCCTACGTATCGTTAGCACGCTATAATAATTTGATAAATGTTCTCGCAAACATAATATAGAAATTATCCCAACCTTTTCCAAGTGCTTCAACGAGCGCAGCACTTGCTCGCTCACTTCTTCCGGAATTTCAAGTCCTTCAATCTGCTGTGCAAGCCGTGCAAAACTTGCCAAAGTGCTACCGGCACTGTAAACGTTTTCTACTACTCTTTTCCGCATAATTTCGCGTAGAGCTGTCTCTGGGATTAAACCAGTGCGAGCATCGATTTTCGCTTGAATGCCCAATAAGCGTAGCATGTGTATGGCGAATACTGATAGCGGTTCACGTAAATCGTCGACGCTGAGATGGTGAGCTTCAGCGCCAGGATTATAAACGAGAACGGAGCCCCATTGAGGCAATAGAAAGGCGTTATTTGGCACATAATGCTCACTCATATCCCGCAAAAGAAGCGGACGGAAGGCAACAGCAGGAACATAGAGCAGTAAATTGACGGTTGGTTGAGTCGAGAATATTGTGGACGAATCTGATTCTGCTGAATTAATAAACTGAGGTAAACTGGCAGCTGGGAGAAAATAAGAAGAACCGTCGTGGTCTGGTATTAGAGGCAGCTCCGAATAGTATTGGATTTGGCTATCGACCGTCATGTTGGACAGAGCGGATAGCTGATCCAACAGCGGGCTAAGATAGCCCTGTATAGCGGCCTCAATGTCCCACGATTGTATCAAACTTTCACCGCCACCATTACTTAGGCTGAACACGAGATTGTAGTCGCTCGAGTATCGCATCACGCGCTTGTCACTGCCGGAAAGATGAGCAGGCGCGTCGCCTTCAGCGGACGCAATGGCGACATCGCGTTTCTCTGCCGATATTGCTCTTACTTCTGGACAAGCCTGGAAGGAATTAGTTTTACTATTCTTTTACTTTTCTGCTTGTTATTTGGTTTCGAGCTTTTGAGATTTTAAAATATTTTTTTGTCCTCATTTTTGTTTTCTTTTCTCGGTCAATCGAGCAGCTCATTCCTTATTTACGCGTTCACAGCAAAGGCTTTCACTTTTGACGTCTTTTTTTCTTTAATTCTGCTCCTGAAATAGCTTCTTCTCCTTTCATCATACAATCCCATTTTCCCAGGCAAGCATACGCTCGGTGGGCAAATATGCCTTGTGGATACTCGTCGTATGGATCCATAGCGGTATACCGATTAAGACAACGATCTTTTCGACAGAGTCAGTCAAAATTATCAGATCAATATAGATTTTATACCCAGAAAGAAAGTACGACCATACGTCGTTGCCAAATCTCCTGTTTTAGCTGCTGTTGCGATTGTCGCTCTGACAGCAATCGCTTCTTGTCCCCATCTGCGGTTTGTGCCATGCGCCAGCACAAAAGTGGAGTTCGATAAGACGATTTATTTATTTATTTATTTATTTATTTATTTATTTATTTATTTATTTATTTATTTATTTATTTATTTATTTATTCATTTATGTTTAATTATATTTAATTATATTTAATTATATTTAATTATATTTATTTATTATTCATTTATTCATTCACTCATCTTTACATTTGCCCATTTATATCAAAGTAAAAGAATTAAAAAGGAAACAGTTTGGAAAACTGGTCACAAACTGTCTGGCCGAAAACCCTGACTATTAAAGTGATTTGCGCGCGACACACGAGCGACAAAGGCGTGCAAGGACGCGGCGCTCGAGCAGTTTGATCCATTGGCGATCGCGCCCTCAGTCTGTATGACTACGCGGTAACACAGGATTGACGGAAATAAAATAAAATAAAATCAAAAATAAAATAAAATAAAATAAAAAAGCAAAAAACCAGAGCAAAATATGGGAAAAGAACTGCCAGTGATCCCCGGTCCCAGGGTCGAGATTCCTAAAGAACTGGTCAGATTACAGCGCCGCGTGGCTGATCTGCTCAACCGTGACTCTCTACACTTTCCTGGAGCGCAGCCGGTTTCGCTTACGACGCGGCATTTACAGACTCTAGTCGATAATGATTACTACGTGTGCGAGAAATCGGACGGCATTAGGTGTCTAATGTACATCTCTCGAGACGCGACTGACAATGCTTCCAAGTTTACAGACGCCGTTTATCTGATCGACAGGCGGAACGATTACTACCGCGTTCCCCGCTTGCATTTCCCTGTCCCCGGAGACCATACTTTCCGAGATTGCCATCGCGACAGTATTCTGGACGGTGAACTCGTTCTGGATACGTTTGCCGACGGCCGCAAAGTGACACGTTTCCTCCTGTTTGACTGCCTCGTAATGGACGGCAAACGTGTAGTCGAAAGGCCGCTGGATAAGCGGCTGGGGTATTGCAAGGTTATGGTGTATGAGCCTTTGGAGAAACTGTTGAAGACTAACCCTGATGTGCGGCGGCGTATGCCCTTTGAAGTTGCCTTCAAGGAGATGCAGCTGGCTTATGGGATCAAGATGATGTTTGATACAGTTATACCCGGCCTTCACCACGGCAATGATGGGCTTATTTTCACACCGCTCAATACTCCTTACAAGTATGGTACGGACACGATGCTGTTAAAGTGGAAACCGAGCGAGGAAAACTCGATCGATTTTCGGCTGCGGCTTTCTCTGAGCCTGAATGAGCAGGGAAACCCTGATCCGCAGCTGATGCCCCAGTTTGATTTGTATGTATACACGGGCGACCGCCGGCAGCATGATCCATACCAGTATTTTGCCAGTATGTATGTCGACGAGGAGGAATGGCAAAGGCTGCAGCAGATTCCGCTGGTAGATGCAATTGTAGAGTGTGTCAGGGACGCTGAAGGGCGATGGAGGCTGATGCGGTTCCGAGAGGATAAACTGGAAGCCAATCATGTATCGACCCTGCACGCAACCTTGCAAAGTATTGAAGACGGAGTCTCAAAGGCTGAGCTGTTACAGAATGCTTATGCTATGCGCGAGGCTTTTAAGCGTCGACGGAGCGGGACTGCCGGGGTGAAAACGGGTGTGGCAATTAGTAATGGTGATCATCATCCTCAGCAGCCAAGGGAGCAGGATAATGTGAATGGGAACGGGCAAAAGGAGGTCTTGTCGGTGGGTGTAAAGACTGATGGTGATGGAGGAAAAAGCGTTACAAACAAAGCGGGTCAAGAACAAGAAGGCAAGGAAAGGCTCAACGATGAAGTTTGTAATGTGAATAGCGAGCAGGTAAGGGATACTGGGGAAAAGTGTAAAAATACCCAGCCAGAGCAAGAGTCCGGCACATCAGCAGACGGCTCTGGTCTCGAAAAGACGAGCGTTATCGGCACTAGATTTGATGGTGCCAACGGTGGACTTGCAGACTCCAAACCTGTAGACTCCGAAACAAGAGACGCAGAGATTGTTTCTGCTCCAGTAGAGACAGTTCCGGCGACAGGTTCCTTACGATCCGAGTTGAAAACAAAATTAATGGATGATCGGGAAAGCAGCAGCAGTATGACTCCGCCGTCTCAAACGCCAATAAAGGATAGCGCAGAGATGAAGCGGAGCACAACTTTCTCATTGGCGTCTCATGACGAACCGGCCTCAGAGCCGGAAGAGCCTCTACCGAAAAAGCCACGGAAAATGAGTGCTATCTACGATATTTTGAACGATACGAACGAGTAGTTTAAGAGAATTTGGTTTCGTCTTTATGGTTTTATGTCTATTGCGGATGTTGTTCACCAGTTATTGTGGCTTGAGTCTTCTCGGCTTGTGATTTCAAGGTTTTTCATATCGCAAGTCTGAGTTTTATTTTGTAGCGCAAAGCTATCATGGATTTAGCCCGACAAACTGCTGTTTGAGGGCGTTGATCATTGGCGTTGAACACCTCAGCTGTGTGAGACACTGTAGCCTGTTTGCACCTCAGCCTGGTATAACGAATGTTCGTTTAAGCGAACTCTTTCGCTATAGCGAACTATATCGATGTTTACCTGGTTTATCTCTGTATAGAACAACGGAAAACTTTGCCAGTTTTTCCAGCGTACGGTTTGCAAGCCATTCACAAAAGTCGGTCATGGTATCTTAAATTTTGTTTTATTAATCTGTACATAATTATTCCTCCAATGAACCTGAAAATAGAAATAAACATAAAAGTTAAGAGTTCGTTTTCAGAATAATCAAAAATCATTTATCAGCCCTCCGCTAAGTTTAGAAGTATCAAGCTTAAAGACATCGCCATTAGAAGTCTCCGATTCTGCTTTCGGCAATTGTTCTGCTGTCTTGAATCGTACAGCTACCAGATACCTCTCATAATCGGATTTTCGCTGCCGTAATTTTTCCGTCGTCAGACTATCCGAAACCAAATTGCCACGGGTTCGGCTATCTACCGCAAAAACATCAATCATATTTGCGGTTGCTCTATTAACAATATCTGCCAGCTTTCGTTGAACTGCTGCCGAGTCTATATGGCCCATTGAGTTTTCGCCCATTCCGCCATTTGGAAGACTTTTGCATAAGCATTGTAATCAAAATTTGACCAATTAAAAAATTAAGAAAATCTTACGGTGATTGTGTGACAGGGAGACCATCCTGGTCTCGTAAAAGCGCTGATCTCTCATCGATTTCGCCGTCGGGCCGCTGAGCAAAGCAGCTACAACATGATCCCATTGAGCTTGATCTGTTAATTACCAGTGCTGAATTTATAGCGTAGACAAATAAATTACTGATTAATTAATGTATATATTAATTTAATTTTCTGGTAGATAATTTGGGAATACGAATAATAAATGAAGTTAATAGCGATAGTGGCTAATAATAAATAATAAACAGCCGAAAAATGGCAGTGAATAATCAACAACAATAATTTGGCATGATTTATTTCATACTATTTATGCTTTATTAATTAACTTATTTGTTATTGTTTATTATTTATTATTTAATTGTTAATTATTAATTAATTATTCCATAACCAATTAATAACAACATTATTTAGACCAGTCAATAAAACCAATTCAGTTCCAGATTAAAGAGCCCCCACTGGGCGATATCAATGTCTAATACACACAAATAAGAGTTTTCGTCTCCTTAATGAAATACAGTAATAGCCTAGTCCTCAGGATTATCACGATACGGTTTGCGGCTTGGCTCATCCGTGTCGTGGTAGCTGTCGAGCTCGTACTGGCCCACGCGCTCTCCACGGCTGCGTCCACTGGCATAATCCTTGTGCTTGTGAATACGGAATACAGGGATATTACGGGGACGCCGTACGACGAAAAAGTAGAAGGCAAGAACGATAAGCAGGCCTACAATAGCACAGGGAACACCAATTGCAGCCCTCAAATTGCGCTTAGCTTCCCTTACTGCCTTGTCATGTTCGGCCTTCTTGCTGGGATCTTCATTCTTGGCCAGCTGGAAGACTGCACTGTTTGACGACATGGAATCACCTTCAATTGGGACCATCTTCAGGTAAACTTGCCGCGTAGCATTACCCTCAAGCCATTTACCTTGCACCTTGAAATTCCACGAACCAGCGTTGGATGAAATTGTGCCAGACTGCGTCAGCAGTTCGTTCTCGGACTCGTAGAGCAAAGCGATATTTACATGCTCAGCGTCGCGATAGTAAGTCGGGTCCCATGTCACTTCGTAGGATTTGCCCTTGACCAATCGCTCGCCTGCTTGATTAGAAGACAGAGAAATTGTATTAAAAAATAATTATAAAAAGAACAGAAAAATAATTAATGCAGAAGAAACGGGAAAACAAAACAAAAAATAAACCAAAAAATTGTGCAATTAATACGCGTAACTAATTGCAAATTAAAGACTACTTACCCTCTTGGGGATAACAGAACGGAGCCCGCGAGTAGTTTGAAGGAAGGCACGTGTTTTCTCCGATCAGAGTAGTGTTAGTGCCATTGGCAGACGCTTGAGCAGTGGGAACGGCAGCGATTCCAGTACGAGATCTCGGAAACACGGTAAACGTGGTCAGCGATCCGTCGGACAAGTAAGACTTTACGACTTCAGGAGTCCTGATAATCGTCAGCACTCCATCGTCTCCGGCCTCCGTAGTGGCTGTACTGTCCGCTGACGCGGTCACTGTAGTTGTAATGGAAGCGCTGCTGCTTTCTTCCGCGAGAGCCGTAGACGCGGCAGTGGCAGTAGGAGTCGATCCAACGGAAGACGAGACCGACGCAGAAGTTGTCGCTGCTGATTGTGCTGCCACCGAACGTAATACGGCAGCTGTTACTGCCAACTTCCAACCAATGACGCGTGCCATTTTGATTCTGTGTAAAGCTGGTTTTTCGTATGGCTTTGGCCGGGTCTAAAGGCACAAACAATTATTTATATTTTTTTGGCCAATTTTCAAGCCGGTCGGTGGTTTTCTGCGTATTCTTACCGCCATATTCTGCGTGTACGGATTTGTATAATGGTTGTATGTATTCGGACTGGCATTCACCACACTCGGTCCTCCTCCGTCCGATATACCTAATCCGTCATACAGCAAAGTAATTGCAGTAAAATACCTGTCGTGCCTGTAGATAACATTAGGGCTAGGGCTAATTTATATATTAATAATTTTAAACTTTTGCAATAGCTGATGAATTCTTGTCGAAAAGACAATACAATAGTACACACTATAATACACACTATAATACACACTATAATACACACTATAAAACAAATAAAACACACTATAAAATACACAATTTCACATACTAAAACTGATCAAATAAAGATCGAGCCATCAGCACCGAGCGAGCGGCGACGCCAAATTTTCGCAGCGGCTCATGGTTGAGCCATTAGTCAGCACAATGGCCGATGGCCCAACAGTTGTTATTGATAATTACGACTCGTTTACGTGGAATATTGTCGAATACATCTGCCGTATCGATCCCACGCTGGACGTTCAGGTCTATCGCAACGACAAGGTTCGTATCGTCCGTCTTTGTTTTCCCAATGAATCGTTTCAATCTTGTAAATGGCCTACGCTGTACCTTGAGTCAACTGGGTCTGCTGATCTTTGAGAGCCAACTACTCTTTCTGTCTAATCTTTGTGTACTCTCTATATTCGCTTTTCTTGTAATGCGTGTCATTTGTTTCGCTGCTCCTTTTCACATTTCTGCCAAACTTGAAGTCCTCATTTCATTTGGCTTATTCTTTTTTTTTTTTACCGTTTTTAGTGTACATTGTCTCGTTGCTGCTTTTCTAGTCGTCGTCGTTCCTTATTGCTGAAAATTGTTCTCGTTCGCTCCTGCTTCTTCTTTTGCTCTAGTTCTATGTAGTCTCTCTTCTTCGTATTTTTTTATCTCTGTCAGCCTTTCTCTAATCGTTTTCTCCGTTAATTTTATCTTATTTAATTTATTTATTTATTTTTATTTTTATTTTTATTTATTTTTATTTTTATGTTATTTATTTATTTATTTTTCCACTTTTTCATTTTTCCGTTCCTTTTCCTCTATATCAATTTCTAACGTACAGATCACGATTAAGCAACTGCAAGACTTAAAACCCGCGAGACTCGTCATATCCCCCGGACCCGGCCACCCCGACACGGACAGTGGGATTTCATGTGATGCCATTCGTGAATTTGCGGGAAAAATTCCCATTTTTGGGGTTTGTATGGGCCAGCAGTGTATAATATCCGTGTACGGCGGCCGCATAGAGTTTGCCGGAGAGATTGTTCACGGAAAGACTTCACTCGTGCGCCACGACGGACTCGGCGTGTACACGGGTCTTCCGCAGGATATCGCGGTGACGCGTTACCACTCCCTATCGGGTGTACGCGCGTCTCTACCATCCCACTTGCACGTGACTAGCTGGACACAAAGTGGGGTTATAATGGGCATACGTCATCGTGATTACGTACTCGAGGGTGTGCAGTATCACCCGGAGAGCATATTGAGCGAGCACGGGCTCGAGTTGTTGCGTAATTTCTTGCGTCTTTGCTATGGCACTTGGGCAGACGAGAACAATGCAGACAATAATACAGCTGTAAATACGAACAATAATAATAATAATAATAATAATAATAATAATAATAATAATAATAATAATAATAATAATAATAATAATAATAATAATAATAAAAATAATAATAACAATAATAATAATAACAATAATAATAATAATAATAATAATAATAATAATAATAACAATAATAATAATAATAATAATAACAATAATAATATTAATAATATTAATAATATTAATAATAATAACAATAATAATAATAATAAAAGCTCTGCTGCCTCGTCTATTCTGGACACGATTCACACGCGTCGGCTCGGCGATATCGCTTTAAGCAAATCTACTCCGGGCACACGCGAATCGGATTTGCAACGCATACTCGAATTAAACATTCCACCTCCCGTGATCGACATGTATGCGCGGTTACGCGCTGCTGCGCCACAAACTGCATTAATGGCGGAGATTAAACGCGCTTCGCCTTCGCGTAAAGACATTGACGTGAACGCGAGCGCGTGCTCGCAAGCGCGTGCTTACGCGTTGAGTGGCGCGTTTGTAATTTCGTGTTTAACGGAGCCTCATTGGTTCAAAGGCTCTCTGTTTGATATGCGATCTGTTCGTGATTCAGTCGCGACACTGCCGGAAAGGCCGGCAGTTTTACGCAAAGATTTCATTGTAGATCCTTATCAGATCTTGGAGGCACGTGTAAATGGGGCAGATAGTGTTTTATTGATTGTGGCCATGTTGCCAACAGAGCAATTGCAGCATTTGCTCAAATATTCCCGGCAGTTAGGGATGGAGCCATTAGTAGAGGTTAATTCTGCAAAGGAAATGCAGATTGCTCTGCATGTGGGGTCACGTATCATTGGTGTAAACAACCGTAACTTGCACACTTTTCACGTTGATTTGGCCACTACAAGCAGCGTAGCGGCAATGGTCCCTAGCAGCGTCATCTTGTGTGCTTTAAGTGGCATTTCTACTAGGCAGGATGTGGAAAAGTACACGCGTGAGGGCGTTTCTGCCGTGCTCGTGGGTGAGGCACTTATGCGTGCAAAGGATACAAAAGCTTTTGTAAACGAATTACTCGGCAAAGGATCTGATAAGCAATCTCCTGAGGGATCTGATAAAGACTTTGAGGTCAAATCTCCGCCACTGGTTAAAATATGTGGGACACGAACTCCAGAGGCCGCAGTAGCTGCCGTTAATGCTGGCGCTGATTTTGTGGGGATAATTCTTGTTCCTGGTTCCAGGCGCTCTGTCTCCTATACAAGGGCTCGAGAAATTTCTGATGCTGTTCATCAGCACTCTTCTACAATGAGCAAACGCGAAGCTACTAAATTCCAAGCTTCAGTCGAACAGTCTCAAGACTGGTTTGATTTCCAGGCAGAATGGATCCGCAGCCAAACAAGGCCTCTGGTGGTCGGAGTCTTCCGCAATGCTTCCCTGGATGAGATAATGAAAGCAGTTTCTGTTGCCCGGCTAGATGCAGTCCAATTACACGGCTCTGAGCCCATAGAATGGGCCCGGCTTCTCCCGATACCGGTTATAAAGGCCTTTTCTCCGGAAGATTCTGCGTTTTCAAGACCTGGTTTCCATTCGCTGCCTTTGCTGGATGGCGCTGGTGGCGGAGGCCAAGGGCAAGTGCTCGACTGGCATAGTATTGCTGATCGCATGACTCAAGTTGAAGGATTAGCAAGCAAAGATAGTGCCCCATTAATATTAGCGGGCGGACTGACTCCCGATAATGTGGGTCAGGCAATCAGTATTGTCAGGCCAATTGGAGTCGATACGAGTAGCGGAGTCGAAACGGACGGAGTGCAAGATCTGGGCAAGATTGCAGCATTTGTAAAGGCCGCCAAAAACGCATAATGTCGGGGTCAATAGAGCTTATAGACGTCGAGCTGATTATATGATAATTTGATTATATAATAATTTGATCATTCAATTGTGCAATATTTCAAATTTTAAATTTTAAATTTTAAATACTAAATTTTTGTAATTATTCTCAAGGCCACTTTTTCTAGCATTCTATTATGGATTTCTACATGATCTGATTCACGATCGTGTTTTTAATGTTAAAAATATGTAAACCCTGACCCTAATACTTGTTTCTTAAAGTAAATACAAGACTACTTTTTTACCCGTTTTGTCAGCAGCTTTGCGATTGTAAGCAGCTGAATGTTTGAAGTTCCCTCGTAAATCGATCCAATCTTTGAATCGCGCCAGTACTTTTCAATACCAAGTTCACGCGTAAAGCCTACACCTCCCATCCAATCAATACACGAGGAAGCCGTGCGCTGGGCAACTTGGCTCGAATAAAGTTTTGCCATTGCAGCTTCACGTACAAAAGGCAGTCCCGCGTCTTTTAGACGCGTCGAGTTGTAAAGTAACAGTCTTGCTGCCTCCAATTCTGTCTCGGCTTGAGCAAACTGGAACTGCATCCCCTGAAAATCCCCCACTGCCTGTCCAAATTGGTGTCGTTCATTCAAACAGAAATCAACCGCCCTGTCAAACACTCCACTAGCCAGTCCGACCATTTGGGCGGCAATGCCGATACGGCCTTCATTCAGTATACCGATTGCTATTCGATAGCCCTCGCCTTCCGCGCCGAGACGATTAGCCGCAGGTATTCTCACGCCATCCAAGGTCAGCCCACACGTGGATGATGCGCGTATCCCGAGCTTTTTCTCCTTTGGGTTGACCTGGAATCCTGGGGTATTGCGATCGACGATGAAAGCGGTAATACCCTTGTACCCCGCATTCGCATCGAGAGTGGCAAAAACGATAAACATATCAGCCTCCCACGCATTGGTGATCCACATTTTTGTGCCGTCAATGACGTAATCGTCTCCGTCACGACGCGCACGCGTTCGCAACGCGAACGCGTCGGAACCGGAACCGGTTTCGGATAACGCGAAACTGCCGACGCGTTTCTGCGCCAATGAGGGCAGCAGATTTTGCTGCTGTTCTGTAGTGCCGTAAAGCCTTATACACGAGTTTACCAGCGTGTTTTGCACGTCACACATTACCGCTACTGCCGCATCGGCCCGCGCAAGCTCTTCGACTACTATCGCCACACCCGTAAACGTCCCGCCCACGCCGCCATACTCCTCCGGCGTCTCCACTCCCATATACTGTCGTGAGCAATGGATGTCATTTCATACTAATGGGCACATTGAATAATGATGAATTAAATCGATGATTTTGAATAAAAACAAATAACAAATAAAATTAAATTAAATAAAATTAAATTAAATTAAATAAAATAAAATTAAATTAAATTAAATAAAATAAAATAAAATTCGAATACGCCAGTCAAGGCCCAGTCTAGTCTTGCTCGAATCTTACTCCATTCTGAAACAATCCTTCAATAATGGCGGGATCCATCGACTCCCGCTCGTCCATTGCCGTTGCCCTGGGTGCAATTTCAGCCTTGGCAAAAGTCGCGACAGCGTCACGCAGCATTGTTTCCTCCTCTGAGAAATGGGTCAGAGGCCCATTGCTATAGGGCCGAGTGGCGGCCCAAAGTGGCCGCCACTGCGACCGAGATGCAAGTCGGCGCAGCATTGTTATTTGGCAATTTTGATTTATTACGGTTTTATTCCGTAGAGCGAGTGACATGTGATTCCAATTTATACGCGGGAAATCTCGACACGCCCTCCTATTAATGTGGGGAAGACCGTACATAGTGATTGTGCTATCTATATATTGTGGGGCCAACCGAGGAATTAGTGCGAGTATATTTGCTTGATTGATTTAGTAAGTAATACAGTGGGACAATAATTGGGTTAGGTACAATTGCGCCGTATATACATCAAATTCTATTATGTTTTTCTACTATTAAATTTGTTCTATTATAAACTTCATTCTGTAACCAAATTTATCGAAATTTATCCTATAATAAATTTCATTCTATCATTATTTCATTTATTGTATGGTTCAATTTGTCGAATTACGGCTCGTACTATCATTTATTTATCAATTAATATACATACACTGCCATAAAGACCATTTTATTTTATTAATTAATTTTATTAATTTATTAATTTGTTTAACTAATTAATAAACATATTTTACAATATTCGTAAACTACAACTGTATATTTCATTCACGATCGAGCTCATACGTTGGCCTCATCACGACGTCCCTAAATTGTCGAGCCCGCGTACTGGCGCTTGTACAATATCTCCATGCTCTTCAATCAAATGTTTGTACCGCGTCTCCGCCTCACGGATCGCCTTTTGCAGATCCAATTCATGTGCCAGCACGTCCTCCCCCTCCTGTTCCAGTGCGCTCAACTGGGTTTCTACGTGACCACGCGAAACTGTCAGGTCACTTAGACGCGCTTCTAGACGCGCCAGAGCCCCTTGCAGCGTTGGAACGGGTCGTATCTCTGGCGGACGCGTGGGCTTATGGAGCCGGGTTGAGGTATAAGCGCCCTTGTTTATTTGCGCTGCCTCCCACGCGCTGTCTTCCGAGCCGGTAGAGTCATCGCTACAGTTAGAATGATCAGAAACAGATTTGTTTGTGAAAGAAGTAAAATGTGCAAATAAAAAATGAAAAATGTGCAAATTAATAAAAAAATCCCCCCCACTTTCAAGTGACCTGCACAAAAGATTGTAAATTAAGATAGACATAATATAATATAACCCTTATACGCTTGTATAATTCGAATAGATAAAGTTAAGGCATACTCATCCAAAGCTTCTTGAACGGCCTTCCGTCTGGCCCTCGACTCGCCCGCACGGCCATTCAGTACCAGTTTTGTATCGACATACTCGTCCAAGGCGGCCTCATCATCATCGCCACTACGAGCTCCCTTTGCAACGTCTTCGACACCCACAAAATCCCCACCAAACTGCCGCTCATGAGCGGCCCGTTCTCGAATAGATCTCAACCCTTTCACTAAGCCTGGATCTGGAATCTGTGGAGCAGGTGTAGCATTCGCGTCATACGTGAGCGTGATTGCCGAAGGGTCGTCCGGCAGTTCAAGTATAGACGACGCTTCTGCATTCACTGAAGGTCCCTCATTTTCCAGCCCAGTTTCTCCCGAATCTTGAGCTTCGTCTTTAGGCTTTTGTGTAGCAGCGCGCAGCTGCTCTAGCACCTCTGGCGGATACGAAGATGAGGGTAAGGCTTCTTCGGAGGGACCTTTAGGCCGTAATAATTTTCCTTGTGCGAGCTTTTTGCTCATTTGCGACCGACGCGGCCGAAACACTTCATTTTCCTCGCCTTCTTCGTCCTTCAGGATTAGCTTTGCACATAATTCGAGCCTTCTAGTGAGAGTGACTCGTATTGTAATTGTTAATTAGAAAAAGGCAGATATAGTATTAATCACAGCCGCTCTACTCAGCTGAAATTTATGTATGGTCATTTTTAAAAGCAGTTTGAAACGTACATCGAGGTGTTTGATCCGCGATTGACTTGGCCGAGGTCGGTTCTGTGTCCGTTTTATTTCTACTCGATTAGATCTAGTTTAAAATAAATAAATGAAATACCTATAGTATCGCTGCTGTCAGCTTCTTCGTCGGCTGCGACTGCGCGCGGAGTCGGCCGCGCCCGTCGCGAGTGCATTGCTACCGAATCATTTGAAGCAAGTCGAGCAATGAACAAACAATATTTAGCACTATATTATCACTGATCAAAGTACTAATTCTGTCATATATTAAGTAGCTGTAATATTACTACGAATTATACTGTGAGATTGCTGTCGTTTATTAGTTTTGGATATAATGTATATCAGCGACAGAAGAGAATACCGAAAACCCCAATCAATTTAAAAAGCACAAGATTGCATTTAGATAAATAAGGCAGAGGCGGCCGTCTATATATTGGGGATGTAGGTGTTCCATCTAGAAAAAGAGATTAAAATCGGCCTGGCTACTGTGAATTTTTTTTCGTAAAATTTTGGTGTGGGCTACTTGGCAGTTGCATTGAGGATTTGTAACAAAAGTCTACGTTTTTTTGGTCTGAGTTTCTGTAATCTATGAAAGGTTCGTATACAGGAGAAAAAAATCAAAACTAATACTTTACATCTATATGTACGAGGAAAATGTTGTGTGCAATACTTCTTTTTATTTTGTTTCGTGAGTGATGCAATGTTCTATATGCAAATAAGCATAAACGCGCGCTTTCTGTATAGCATGCCAAAGCAAAAGTTATGGGTTCAATATAGTCAATCACTGAACTGCTGATTGTTCGCCAGTTTTCTATTCAAAAGTCAGGCGCTAGACAGCGGTGGGTTGACGATGGTACCTTATGAATGCACGTATTCCTGTAAAATTGCGACTGAAGGGTTGAGCTTTTACCCCTCAGTGAATCCCGCAGGCTAAATAGAAAATGCAATAACAAGAGCACCTTCTTCGTACACCGATTCGCCGGTGGATCTGACGAGAATGCGCAGTAGTAAATCTGGCCAATAGATGATTCGAGAAGCCGTTGACTTGCAATGATTTCCATAGCGTTAAGATATCTAAATATATGTACATAAATTGGTCAATAATATCACCTCTCCATTGCGAAAAACCGTTTGCCTGCCTCATAGCTTGATATCATAATAGCACAAGCAGGCGCTACTTTAGCACAGCGGGGAACAGCTCCACGAAAAAGACCAGAAATGCCCTTTGCACGCCAAATATCACGCATTGCTGTGAGTGTAGTAACGCGTGGGTGCTTGGGCGACTCCTTGTGCTGCTCAATTTGCACGTGTGTTTTAACCACATCGAAGGGTGTCGTTACAAAGGCAGCAAAGCTCCCACTCAAGAGTCCAGACGCAAAAGACACTGCAAATCCCGCATCGCCCTTAAAACTGGCTCCCACACTAGGCGCGGGAGAAAGAAATTTCTTGGAAGCCTCGTACCCATACCAGTATAATCCGCTAAAGGGTACATCCCGCACAAGAGTGACAAACACTCCCTTCCACAAGCTGCGAATTCCCTCAGCGCGAGCCATTTGCCTCACACCTGCCAGTACAATTTTAAAAGCTTGTGCCGACGGAACAGTGGCCAGTGTGGCCGATTGAAGGCGTGTTCTTAACAGTTCTAACGGCGATATTACAGTGGCCGCAGCAGCACGTGCTGTTGCTCCTGCTATTAAAGGAGCAAGTGGCATATCGCTAGCGAGCAAATCCAGGCGGATATATTCATAACCCAAAAAATAAATGGCGGTTGAGGGCACTGCCATTCCTAGCGTGGGCGACAGCCCGCGCCAGAGCGCTCCCACGCCCTCATTTCGAACAATCTGCTTAAGTAAAGTAAATGTACCGGGAATCCGGTTGGGCGCCGGGACAGTTGTCGGCTCGATAGCGCAGCCGATCGAAGTGGGCGGAACGTGGGCTGCCAGTGGTGCACGTAACTCTGCCAAAGTAGGGCCGATTAATCCCCGTGCGTGAGAATAGTCGGTTAGAATAGTGTGTGACAAGTCACGCGGTGTGGGCTGCGCGTAAGACTGCATTCGTGTTTTCACCATATCCAGCGGTGTCACTGCGCAAAATGTTAGGAAAAAATGGGCTAAAGTAGAACGCAAATAGTATAAAACACGGGAAAAGGGTATCAGGGGTAGCTTTATGAATACATTGCAAGGCAACGATAGGTAAACAATCGTTTTTGAAAAGAAATTGGCAAACAAAATATTTTATGAGCATGGATTACACACCACAGGCAAGAATATTGAGCAAAAATATTGAACGAAAAGATTGCAGGACGTGGGTAAAACTATAAATGGACGCTGTAGCAAAAGAGAAGCAACAAGGATAAAACCGAAACTGAGCTCGGAATACGTAGCAAAAGCATATAACACGTAGTACAGGACAGAATAAAACTAGCTCTGAAAAGAAACCTAAAAAAGCGAAAAATAAAGGCTCGGACAAAATGTAGAAGGAGGCTCTAGACCCAAATTTGTTCGCAGCATACCCAGTAAGCTTGTCATGCAAGCGCCAACGCACGAGCTCAGAAACTTGTTTGTTAATGATACTGTGCGTTCAGTTGGACCGTCGGCGATATCGACGCGTCCATCCTCGAACGCCGTCACGTTCGACATTATGCCCGCATGAAAAAGTCAAATAAAGCCAAAGACAAGATCCAGGCTTGCTCTCGAGGCGTAAAATTGAAGCGTAACGTAGACTGCCAGACCGTTCGTGGTGTCAAACTGCCCTGGCCGAGGGTCACTTTTTCAGGTCTAATCTTATTCCAGTTAATTAATTACTCGTCTGTACGAACAATTAAAATCGATTTTTTGGCACTAGTTAGTTCATAGTATCGTCAGAATTTTATCTGATATTGAAATATTGAATACGTACATTATGGGTTTTACGGTATTTTCTCACTAGACTCAAATACAAAGTTATTCTCGATATATTAATTTACGACTATTATCTCGAACACGGCCGTCTTTACACAATGTCGAGCATTCGACTAAGCAGTCAGTATATTATTTTACTCTGCAAAGCAATCTACAATTTTATCAGATTTATTCTACACATTCGAGATCTATATCATGATAAGATGTTTCTACGATCACGTAATATTTGACAGCGAAAATGGCGCAGAGGTGACAGCGTCGAACTGTAGTGTGCTCCGAGGAAGACAATTTTACGTAAGCACTTAAAAGTATCCAACTGCACCCAGATTACGCAAAATTGGCTTTTGCGGTATCAGAGTGGTGCCAAATTTACAAGATTCTGACTGGCTGACCTCTTTGCTGAGTTATGGAGGCTTTAATACTTTATGATTTGTCGCCGTCTAGACTTAATTTAAAGCATATCTGAGAGCATTCATTAATGTTTAATTCTTTGCGATTTAATCACCTATTGGGCGCAACAGCACTCCGGTACGATACGATGCACTCGCCCGTATGCTGCTACATTGTGTATACATAAATGATAGCACGCATGCTATCCTTGCCCTCTATTTGGGTACCAAAAATGGGTCAACCTTTTCCTGATCTTCTTATACTCGTCTCCAGTTTCACGTAATCAGTTTGAACATTCATTATCTAGACTGTTGATAACGTAGTTTGTGTGTAGCACAAGCAGACCATAACGTAAGTATTTATCCATGTGCAATCACATGCAGGACAGAACAATCCATTTTGAGCATGAACATGGTGGTTTAGTAATTCATGATAATTACTAAAACGGTATTACGGATGGACGTCTATAAATTTTTTAGAATCATGTTTTTGGCTCATGCTTCATTCGTTCAATCAGATAGTTACATGATCGGCCCTGTTACACCAAATAATAGCAGTTCGATAGGAATGCTGAATACTCGATTGCCGGCGGATTGACATCAAAAGGGAAATGGTCTGAAAAGATCTCCAAACAACTTGATGACGCCAGAGCAAAGTCTGCAAACAGAGTCCCTGCGTATCGACCGAGATCGCCAACGTAAAGTTACTCACGTGATAATATCGTAAGGAGCTTTATGACTAATGGTGGTCTATTAAGTATCCTTTTTGGTCGCAAAGGAAAGAGGATTTTTCATAGCTATCGGTGATTATCAATAACAAACCAATTGATTATCAAACGATGTGCGCAATAGAGCAAACAAGTGTGCATTTAGAGAATAAAAATATTATTCAAACATAATACATATGTTCAAGTAATATATCAGTAAACGGACCCGCCGGTCGCCGAGCAACCGGTGGTGGGCATAACAACTCGGATGAGCCTTCTGATTGGTCGGATTGGCACGGCTCCGGGGCAACCGCGTAGCCGCATGCGGCCATTCACAGAGTGGCACGATCAGCAATGTTTGTATACAAAGCTCGCTAATGACGTCAACCTGTCAGAGAAGCAAGATGGAGGAGGTCCATGCCATGCAAAAATATGCATGGACAGCGGCAGGGAGGCAGATGGTAGATATAGAATACATGGCACTATTTGAGTTTAGCTGTTCCCATTGAACTTTGCATTAGTAATATATTTAGATACATTTTGTTTCATTTCGATGTGAGTATGATCAAGCGCTTTCGGTCGCATTTATTTATTCGCTTCTTTCCTTTTCGATAACACATTACGCATTTGATCGGTAACCCGTTACAGGCCCGTTGTCATCATCGTCATCGCACAGGTGAGCATAATAATCGCGATACATTTAACTTTTAGTAGGATCCTCGAATGTGTAAGCAGACCGAAAAAAAGAAGGGTTCGGTCGCTTGCGTATAAAAAGGTGCGGGAGCCCGCACCTCCATTTCCTCCAAAAATTTCCATCTAGGAATACCATTACAAGCTTCACTAGTTTGCAAAGCTTTTCTTTAACTCATCATCCATTAAAATGGCCGCTTCTCAGTACGGCATAACCACTTATGTCTTTCGCTCGGTGCAATTTGTATTTGCTGTTATAGTGTTGGCTCTTTCCGCCGCACTTGTACAACAGCAAAGCGGAGGATCTAGCTCACGTATTAACTTTTTGGTTTTCGTCGGCGCCTTCTCACTTCTTACGACTTTTGCTACCATCGCTGGAATTTTGCTTCCATCAACGCTTGGCCACCCTTTCCTCATCACTACTTATGACTTTTTGAACTTTGCCTTCACTCTGTCTGGTGGCGCTGCTCTTGCTACTCTCATCCGCGTTCACAGCTGCAGCAACCAGGAATACTTGAACCGCATGGCCCTTTTCTCCGGTTCTGAGAACCGATGCCGTGAATCTCAGGCTCTCGTTGCCTTTGACTGGTTCCTGTTTGGTACTTATCTTGGCTCGATGATCTTCCAGATCTTTGTGATCTTTGGATCCTCTACGCCGCGCATCACCCGCCGGCCTCAAATGTCATCTGTCTAAATCAAGCATTTCGTCGTCTGCACTGAGAGAGGAAAATGAAAAACAATTTTGAGAAAATGACGTTAACCATATTGCCCGACCGCCTTGATCTTACAACCATCAAGGTTTTTTATTTCTATACCGCTCCCTTTATTGTGCAGTTTATTAGTGCTGTAATTGGCAATGCTGTGCCTTTTGGTTTTGGCTTTGTCCATGTTCGATATACGAATTCAACGACAATCACAGACACAGACACCCACAACAATTACACATGAAATTTGCGACTATTGACATCGGCGTCTTGCTTTCGTTTTGTGCATATTAATTGCGTTGGCAATCGGTGTTTTCTTTGTTATATTCCTTGCGGGGCTATATTGTTTTCTTGGCTGTTTTCTCTGAGCTTATTTGTCTTTTGTTCTTGACAGTCTGACTTATGATGACATGAGATGCAATTAATGACATTTTTTTAATCAAAATAATACTTCGTCCTTTTATATTTCGTTAACATTTTCGTTTCGAGAAATGCCCTTAAACATCAAAGACTATATGTTGCAGGATGCGGCTCAATTATGCAAGCAAACTGCGGGGTTTTGAAGCAAGAGGCGATTTAGCGTGGATTACCCCGATAATGTTACTTTTTACTATTATACAAACTTCCTTCTTTAATGCTACGTAATAATTAGCCTATGTGTTGATTTTAATAGTACTCAAATTTAAACACTATCGTGTCAGCCATTCAACTCGCGTACATTTTGTAGAAATTGTGGATAGGACGCAACCTTCAAAATCGGCTGCTGGCATCATGAATTTTGGGTGAATTTGAGGTCTGAAAGGGCGAAAATGTGAGCAATCCAGTAGTCGAAATCAATGTGGGATCTCGTTGATCGATATCAGGCCAGTCGATAGCCGAGCTTAACCTACAGATTTTATTGAGGATTATGCAAAGTATATATATAGATTGACTGACGAAATTGTGCAAAAGACGATGATAATAACAATAAAAATAAAAATAATAATAATAATAATAATAACAATGAAAACATTACTTCATACTATACCATAAACGAGCAGACGCGGTTTCCTTTGTACTACCCATTTCCCTGTAATTTCCCTGTAATTACTATTATTCACACTATACAAATAAAAGGATAAAAGGAAAAAGTTTGATCCAACGAGCTCGCTGTAAAGCTACATGGCCTCAAACGACCGCACAACCAATTCCATATTGATGGGATCGGCAGCGGCAGATGCGTCACAGCGCAGTTCTGCCAGTTTAGCCGGAGGCAGTTCGGCTGCAGTTGCAGCGGCGGCGACCGGTGAAAATAGCAGTGGACTGTGGGACCGTCTTTCTCGCTACTGCAGCCAGCACAAAGCCGTCGCTTACACTGCGGGAACACTGGCGGCAGTGTCCGTCGCCGGCTCAGTGTATTACGTATACTCTCGGCAATCTTCTCTGCCGTCTTCTCGCGACGGCAGTAATGCAAATGACGGATCTGCGGGAGCGCGTAAGCTGTCGAAAGCTGAAAAGAAACGGCTCCGTAAGAAGGAGAAGCACCATTTGGATAAAAAGGGAAAAAAATCGGGCCAAAGTGATACGGCTGCGTCCTTATCAGACGACACTTCTTCTGGCGGAGACGCAGCTGCCGTAGAGCAGCCGGCGGCGGCAAATTCGGCCAGCAGCAAAATTTCTCTGCCAAATCTTACAGCAGAGTTTATCGCTTCACTGGATCAAGGCGTAAGTTTGCACTCGTGTCGTATCCCACTTTTTCTAACCTTCAGGCCAAAGACGAATTGGCTAATAAATTCAAAGTACAAGGGAACGAAGCCTTTTCAAAATCCCGTCTAACTGAAGCACGTGATCTCTACACCGAGGCACTCAAGCTCAAACAAGACCAGATCTTCTATGCTAATCGCGCCGCCTGCTACGCCGGGCTGGATTTGCCGGAGAAGGTTATTGAGGATACGAGCAAGGCTCTCGCCCAAGACCGAAACTATGTAAAGGCACTCAACCGCCGAGCGGCAGCGTATGAGAAAACAGGGCTTTTGCAGGAAGCTTTGGTCGATGCTACTGTATCGTGCATATTAACAGGGTTTGTTGATGAGACGTTGACGGGGACTGTTGAGCGGTTGCTGCGTGCTGTAGCGGAGAAGAAGGCCAAACAGATTTTGGCTACTCGCGGCCGCCGAATGCCTCCACCTTCATTTATTCATGCTTACTTGGACGCTTTCCGACCGGAAAAGCGACCAGCGCAGATCGAGTCTGGCGGCAAAGAGACCACTGGCGAAAAAGAAGCAGATGGGAAGGGGACTGGTGAAGATTTATCGGCCCAGGAATCGTCTAGTTCCGGACTGGCGGAGCTACGGTCTGCCTATGCCGCCATGGACGCGGACACGTATGACCAAGCGCTTAAGCATGCCGAGGCCGCCATTACCAAGGGCTGTGGAGACGGGGTACTCGATTCTCGTGCTTTAAATATCTGTGGAACCTTTTACTTTTTGCAGAGTGATTCAGCAGCGGCTAAAGACGCCTTTGATAAGGCCGTTGCAGCTGATCCGGGCTACGTTCAAAACTATGTTAAAAGAGCCAGCGTATTCCTCGAGCTTGGAAACAAAGAACTGGGCTGGGCCGATTTCGAAGCAGCTATTGCCCTCAACCCTGATGATCCCGATGTATACTATCACCGTGGCCAGTTACATTTTATTGTGGGCGAGTTCAATGCAGCAGCTCGTGATTATCAGAAATCTATTGATTTGGATCCATCTTTTATATTCTCTCATATTCAGCTTGGTGTCGCCCAGTATAAAATGGGTTCAGTTGCCTCAGCGATGGCAACGTTTCGACGAACGCTCAAGACGTTTAAAACTTCGAGCGAAGTTCACAATTATTTTGGCGAATTACTGTTGGATCAGGGTAAATTTGCTGATGCTATTTCACAGTTCAATTCTGCTATTGAACTGGAGAAACGGAAGCCTGCTGGCCGAATTAATGTCTTACCCATCATAAACAAAGCTCTGGCTATCTTTCAGCAGAATAAGGACGTTGCTGAAGCAGAACGGCTGTGCCGTTCTGCTCTCGCTGTTGATCCTACTTGTGACATGGCCGTGGCCAGTATGGCTCAGTTTTTGTTGCAACAGGGTAAAACGGAAGAGGCTCTTGAATACTTTGAGAGAGCAGCAGAAAATGCTCGCACTGAGCCCGAATTAGTCAATGCCCTATCTTATGCTGAAGCTTCACGCACTCAATTGACTCTCATGCGGGAAAGGTCTGAGCTGAGTGACCGTCTGCGCGGACTCACGGGAGGCCTCTAAGAATGCAAAATCAAGTGTTTGGGCCTGCCTCTTCGCGTATTCCATAAACATGCGTGGGGTTTATACGTTTTATATTTATAATATTGAATATATATCAAAATCTACATGTATGAGCATGACGTTTTGGATGGGACGCAGCCCAGACACAAAGAGATGCGAACTAAAATATGAAGAACCGTTGAGACTGGCATGATGTATTTTACTTGTTTCACAGGGTCAGGTCATATCTTTATTATGAATCGTACAGATAATGCAAATCATTACTCAAATATGGGAAAACGTGCAAGAGTATATAGTGCTGAATTATTGTAAATCGTAATCCTGGATTCGATAGAAAGCTAACCTTATTCGATAGAGAGCTAACTTGATCTTCTAATTCCACGGCAGTTTAAGCGTTACAATATCGCCACATAAACTTGATTGAACGATAATTGCCATTGCGAAGAGTACTACTAAAGTCAATGGAAAGCTCCCACATTTCTTCTCAATTGAACTATTTATCGTCTTTATTCTGTTCATTGACCTTTTGAGAGGCCCCATGATACTGCTCGCCATTAGGCCGAGCCGGACGGGGCGTATGCTTTTCAGCTTCTTTGGCCGAACCAAAATCGTTTTCTAATGAGCGAAATTCGGGACTCGCTTGTGTGGCTCCGACTTTTGGAGACCCGTCCGCGGCCGCGGGGAAAGGCGAATTTGTTTTAATTTCTTTAGGATCAGTGGTTGCTCCAGGCTCAACGGAGGATGGGCCTTTTGCAAAAGAGCGATAAGACGAAAACTGAGCGTATACGCGACCCGTCTTTACCGTGCGGGCCAACATTGTTGCAAAGGCGGTAGCAGTTTCCAATAATGTTATGACGTAGTGGCGGCTTGTTGAAGAAGATATAGCGGCATTTGTAGTAATATAATATTTGTATGGCACAGATTATTGTATGTCATTATTGTATGTCATAGTGAAGGAGATGGATAATGTATGGTACCGATCTTTGGATTGGGTATTGCTAATCCACGAGCGGCGAGTAAGCAGAAAGCAGATACAGAATGCACCGGATTTTACAATAATAGACAAGAGCAGAACTTTAATGTAATTTATAAAGCAGTAGGGGGCAATTGTCTCCACCGAACGTGAATTAAGTTTAAGCATTTTTGAATATGAGAAATCGGATATGATTGACCAGTTTACTCTTCGTTTGCTCTTCGATGTAGAGACTCTTGTACAGAATATTACAATGCAATGGCAAAAAGGTTTATACGCGGCACTTTAGTGACGGCAGAGACTGTTCCGAAACTCTCGGAGCTAAAAGTACGGGCCTCCACGTGTACTCCCGGCTATAAGTAAGCGGCATGTGCTCAAGTCCCCACACTATTCTGCGCTCGTCCGGCGATCTGATAATAATCAAATGAATACTTTAGTTACCCAAGTAAACTATCAAGAGATGGAGAGAAGCACTTGTGGGAGGATAGGGTTCAGGCATGAAAATAAAGGGCAATCGCGTCTCTACACAGAATCTGTCAAAGAAGCAGTCATGGAAGCAATGCCATAACGATCGCAATCTGTCGGTGCTCTGTCGGGATTTTGTGTCGAGCGATTCGGCGATTTAAAATGACGCAGATTTCTATTTAGAAAAACACGAAGGCATAATCAATCGTATAACGTGACTTTGATTGGATAGAAGGAAATAGCAATCAGACAATAAAGCAAAGACTGCAATAAGGCCAAGCAAGTCTATAGAATTGCGTGAGAATAGACGAGAATAGTGAAGCAATGTCAAAAGAATACATTAAAGTACGAATTATCCTCTACGATTATCCTTTACGATTATCTTTTACGAATTATCCTCGCATCGCCAAAATACCAATACAGCTTTCCTGACAATATCACACTGTATACCAAAATTACTGTTGTGGAAATTCACATACTGCGTACCCAATTTATCCGAAATGACACCAGAAAACCCTGACGACACAGTATCCGCACCTTCTCTACCCTTCCGGACGGTTATTACGTCGGCTGATCGTTGCGTGTTTTTCATGTATAAATAACTTGCCTTCCCCCATTAAAATTATATTTCTGTACTCAAACCAGAATCCAAGTTGCGTCTTTTCCTTTGCAAAAATGGTTGTAAAGATTGGAATCAACGGCTTTGGCCGTATCGGCCGTATCGTCTTCCGCAATGCTATCCTCGATGGCGGTGTCGAAGTCGTGGCTATCAATGATCCGTTCATTAACCCAGAGTATATGGCATACATGCTCAAGTACGACTCCACACACGGCCGTTTCGAGGGTGAGGTCACCACAAAGAACGGCAATTTAGTGGTCGATGGCCTCGAGATTGCTACGTATGCCGAGAAGGATCCCTCAAACATCCCATGGAGCAAGCACGGCGTCTTTGCCGTCCTTGAATCTACTGGCGTTTTCACTTCCAAGGAGAAGGCGGAGGCTCACATTAAGGGCGGAGCCAAGAAGGTTATCATCTCCGCTCCCTCTCCAGACGCGCCAATGTACGTGGTCGGTGTAAACCACGAGTCCTACAAGCCAGAGGAGAATATTATCTCCAATGCTTCGTGCACTACTAACTGCTTGGCTCCGTTGGCCAAGGTTGTGAACGACAATTTCGGTATCGCTGAGGGTCTCATGACGACTGTCCACGCCACCACTGCTACGCAAAAGACGGTCGATGGTCCGTCCCACAAGGATTGGCGCGGAGGCCGTTCCGTGGGCGGCAATATCATCCCGTCGTCCACCGGTGCCGCCAAGGCGGTGGGCAAGGTTATCCCCTCGCTCAATGGAAAGCTTACGGGCATGTCTCTGCGTGTACCCGTCCAGGACGTTTCTTTTGTTGATCTTACCGTTCTGCTCGAGAAGCCTGCCTCTTACGATGAGATCAAGAAGGCCGTCAAGGCTGCCGCTGATGGTCCTCTCAAGGGTATCATGGGCTACACTGAGGACGCTGTTGTCTCGAGCGATTTCATTGGAGACTCTCGCTCTTCCATCTTTGACGCTGCTGCGGGTATTCCGCTCAGCTCCAAGTTTGTCAAGCTGTGCGCTTGGTACGACAACGAGTGGGGCTACTCCCGCCGCTGTGTCGATCTCGCCAAGTACATTGCTTCGCGATCGTAATACTGAGTAATGGTGTTGGATGCGATCGTAGAGTGCCAGTTGAGAACGTTTACAGATATGAAACTAGTTACTAGCGAATGAATAGTATATAATTTATTTTTTTGTCAAAAGAATTGAAGCGTTTAGCGTTCGATTACTGTGTCTACTGTGTATATTATTTAGGTTTTGGCAATTGTCAATTCTGGTGCTGCATCAATATGGGATGACGGCATGTGCTGAGCGCCCGTACAATGTGCCATATTGCCCACAAATGCCGATCTCTTTCCGAGATCTCTCTGTGAATTAGACATGAAGTCATTATTTAAAACTGACTAGTCCCATATTCTCAGAATATAATCGTTATTTTCACTATTATTAATGCCACTACCACTGCACTAATTTCACACCATTACCTGAACAAAACAGTAGCATTACTTAACCATGCTCTCCTAATACCTTGCCGGTATTACCTACACTGGTGTGTAAGTCATGCTCGAGCAGAAATTTCGGATCTGCAATCAATGGCCTATACAATACGAATGGCAGGACAACAGCTTATCCGTGCGCGTGTCTATTCTAATTCGGATAACGCTATTCAAATTAAATCATCAATTCATAGTGCGCACATCAATTCACTTATCAATTCTCTCATCATCAAACGCGTACTCGTATCGGTTAAATAGGCAACTAGAGGCTGGACAGAACGGCATCTGCCGCAGTCGATATGATATCAGTAGGCACCTTCTCGACGCGCACGTCTGCAACACGCCCTCCACGCACAACTACGACAGCCCGTTTAGCCCGGCTGTTTCCAAGTAATCCAGACGCGTCAAAAAGCAAGCCGGCAGCCTTTGTAAACTCTCCCGTAGCATCAGATAAAAAGTGGATATCTGACCCACTAGCTCCGAGCTTCTCCTTCCATGCATTCACAACAAATGCATCGTTCACAGCAATAACATAGACACTCAAGCCCTTGGCCGTGAAATCACTAGCGTGTTTGATATAGCCCGGAACCTGTGAAGAGCAGGGCGGAGTAAATGCACCAGGAACAAAGACGAGAACGCCGTCCTTCACTGTAGCAGACAGGTCCACGGTATCGTCCGGTGACTTTTCCGCCAGTGTTCCTTTTGGTAGGGAGTCTCCAACAGCAACCATGATCGAATATTAGTTTGGTCTCAAAGTACTGATTAGTTTGGTTTACTCCAGATTATCGTTGGACATATATATTGCACGTATAATCATGACATCATATAGTGTCGTTTTTATCAGCATAACGGCTGGAATATCACGTGACTATTTGTTCAATCACGACAAAATCACGACAAAATCAAGGTCAAATAGTTGGGCTCTATATAGCTCCGACTTGGGGCGTTGCTACATGTTTTAAAGTACATGAATTAGATCTCGTTTCATCGAGGCATATTGGTATTGGTATTGATATTGGTAATGGTATGACTTTTGAAATGGTCTTTCGGAACAGCTGGGGTTGACTCTCTTGGACTTTTGTGTTCAGAACGATTTATTGAGTGCAATAAGAATACTAGTTGCATACCATGACGTGATTACTGCGTGGACGCAAGTTGTGCAATTGCACAATAGGCAGTGTAAGCTGAGTTCATTAAATACTAAGTGACATAAAGATCAGCTTTTTCATAAACATCAAAATTATCCAATATAACAACAGTGTTTACACCAATGATCATGAATAACTCTGCACATAATTATTGCTTGATAATGATTAAAGTAATCTAATAATAATTCCAATCAAAAAAGTAGAAATTCATAGATAAATAAGTATCGGATAAATGAAACGAATATATCCTCCGCAATAGCCAGTAGGTCCATGGCAGTCTTGCGGTGCTCCTGCGGCCGTCGTATCATCAAACTGACGCGGCCTGCTTACCGCTCAGTTCACCAAAGCAGGTGGCTTAGTAATGCCGACAAGAATGATACTGCTTCTGAGGAAGACAAGGCTTATCTGATCGAGCGATTACAGCAGCTGTAAGACACCAAAATAAAAATACAACACACGAATCCATATGTTTATCTATAATATATAATAGTATTAGACATACACAACGTGTACTAGCAAGACAGGAGCGAGGATGCCGAATTTCGACGCGCCAACGCTCAAGCGTTTGCGCAGACAAGTAATCGCATGGCCAAAGTGGTCTCGAGTGAGATTGCGTGGGATGGGGATGAGAAGACGCAAGACACAGTATTACGAATGATCATGGACAAACATAAGCAAAAACGGTCGGCTGTTGCACCAACAAAACTCGGTGCGGGCAATACTGGACTCGCACGGAAACTGGAGCCGATGGTCCGGAAACCAGATCCGCAAACGCTTCTTTACCGAAACAATGCCGTACGAATTGCCGATGCACGTGAGCGCAGTCTCGACTACCGCTTACACAAAACTGTCTTGCCTGCCCAAAGGAGTAACACGGTAGTAACAACCGAGGAAGGGGTTGACGGCGGGAATGGGTACATGCCAATGCCAAAGTCTCTTGAGGGCTTAGCCAGTTTAGCCGAGGCAAAGTTTGAGGAGGCGTCGCGTAAAGGGTTGCTGCGGAAAAACAAGGCACGCGGTAAGCCGCTGGACGCGACTTATCTGTCTGGCGGACAGGAGGCCAATTTTACCGAATTTATTATGAATGGAATGATAAAACGGCAGGGAGCGCTGCCCGTGTGGATTGAAAGGCAGCACGATGTCCTGCGTGACTGTGCCGGATTCCGCACTGGTTTACGTGAAGACTGGCGAAATTTTGTGGTTAAAGCCGTAGCGGCTCAAGGTGGAAGCACAGAGTCCCAGTGTGAACGAGCACGGGATGAAGGGTTAATACACCGATGGAGAGAGCGAGAGTTGCCCTACCTAAAGGTGCTGGTGCGCGATATTAATTCGCGTATACGCGGATACAACGCGATTGCCCCTTACGCGTCGCGTATGGGCTACTTGGACGTTGTAAGGGAGCTGAGGGAATGCTTTGAAGAGATGGCGCCCAAATTAGAGCAGGCAGTTATTGAACGGGCAGAGGCTGCTTTACAGCGACCTCAGACCGTCTCTATTTTTGATATTTTTATGGGTCAAAAGGCGGTTGTGTACGAGAAGCGCGAAGGCCAGTATGGCCTTCGAGAATTTTTGTTGTCTCTTTTTTCAAAGTGATGTATACAAAGTGTATATGAATGTAAGCGAAAAAATATAAATAAACCAATGTGTATAACGGGGGTATAATGAGGACTCTATTTAGCTTCAGAAACTACAATTGCAGGTATTTCAAAGCCGGAAGGTTTCCTTTTTGTTACACTAGTTCTTAATAAATGCAATAATTCTAATACGAATAATACGAATAATACGAATAATACGAATAATACGAATAATACGAATAATACGAATAATACGAATAATACGAATAATACGAATAATACGAATAATACGAATAATACGAATAATACGAATAATACGAATAATACGAATAATACGAATAATACAATAATACGAATAATACGAATAATACGAATAATACGAATAATACGAATAATACGAATAATACGAATAATACGAATAATACGAATAATACGAATAATACGGAGATTACAGAAATTACAATAATCAGACCAAACTTCCCCACACTCTGGAAGCATGAGCGTCTCTAGTGACACAATTTCACAATTAAAGCGCTATAGCGCCTGCGATATATGCAAGTCGTCTACGAGTCGCATTTTACTTACATGAGCAGCCGATGCACTGATCAAACTAAAAGCCGACGTTCCTTTGGCCGGGCTGCTTCCGGGTATACGGGCGACAAGCTCCAGCGCAGGCAGCATTGTAGCTCCCGTGTATCCCGTGCAATTAGTCCATAAATCTGATAAAACTGCACCAGAGTTAAAGTCTCATTACGTAAGCCTTTGCAAAGGCTTTTATTGACGCACAGATTGACAATATCCCACGTGGAACAGTCTTACTTGTTAGCGGCCCATCAGATGCTGCCTGTGCTATTTTCGGCGGCATTATGGGCACACGCGCCCACGTATTGGGGGCGGTCGGCGTGGTCGTCAATGGGAATGTGCGGGATATAGATGACCTTGAAAGCCTAGGACTGCCGGTAATATTTATTTATTTATTTATTTATTTATTTATTTATTTATTTATTTATTTATTTATTTATTTATTTATTTATTTATTTATTTATTTATTTATTTATTTATTTATTTATTTATTTATTTATTTATTTATTTATTTATTTATTTATTTATTTATTTATTTATTTATTTATTTATTTATTTATTTATTTATTTATTTATTTATTTATTTATTTATTTATTTATTTATTTATTGATTGTCGCAATCTAATAGTTATCAGATATTCGCGAGCGGTCTTTCCACGATTGGTGCGGGGTATGAAACACGCCAATCGACGGCTGGGGAGGCAATAACCCTTAAAGTCAACGGCATAAATCGCACAATTGAGTCTGGCGACATTATATTCGCAGACCGTAATGGCGTAGTTTGTCTTCCCGCAAAACTGTCGACTCGAGTCCTTTCAGCTTTGGAAACGCTTACACAGCAAGATGAAACAGTAACGCAACATGTCGCCAAAGGCATGCCGGTACAAGAGGCGTTTCGAAAGTTTCGACTGTGATTCAGATTAATATTAATCTTAATATATATACACATTAAACGCTAGGATCATCAAGAGGCTCCCATTTCAAACAGTCTGGCCGGACGGGCAGATAATGCTTTTTCTCATAATGATCAGCGATATTTTGCAATGAAGCAACGTCCATTTCTATCCGGTAGGATTGAGTTTCCACATCATATACCAATGCATTTAAAGCTTCCAGGGCGGCGATAACATCGTCTGCTGTCATACTAACGGCGCGTGTAAGCTCATCAATACTCACGGACGCCTCGTTTCGTCGGTCAAGTAATGCTTCGCACACACATCTTCGCCAATAAGCGCGATAAGATAAAAGACCAAGGTCTGATAGCGGCTTTTCCGGCGATCCCAGCTTGCCCTGAGCACATGTCAGCAAATAGCTGAACCCAATAAGAAACTGTCCAAATCCCCGACGCTGATAGGCTGGAAGGGTCAAGATGCATGACACGTTATTCAGATTATGTGCACGTTTTTCTTTACTAAAATATCCCACCAAATGAGCTCCCTCAGAATCAGCCTCGGTCATCACATAAAATAAAAAGGGCTCCACATCGTAATACAGAGATTTGCTCTGCAGAAACATTTTGGCAAGCAGACAAATATTTTGGCAATAAACCGGCTGTTGCCGTCCATCGACCTCGTACATGGAAATCCTTCCGTCCCTATAAATCTCCCGGCCCGGTGGTTCTCGGGCCAAACATTTCATCCGATGCCGAGCTGCCACGTGATCCGAGTTCATGTACTTTAAACAATACTCGCAAACGTGCAAGTACCGATTTCTGCTGTACTCCTCGGGATAAGGTGACGCATACCAACTGCGTATTTGGAAGCGCCCAAACATGACGTATTCAATCCTGTCTCCATCGCTCGTTACCTTGCCGTTAGAAAGAAAGAAGAAAGAAAGAAATAAATAAATAAATAAAATCCTACTTGAGCTCTGTTTCGGGCGTTTAAAAAAGCACTTCGATCTGCCTGAGTCGGAGTCGTAGCAGACGTATCGGCCTGATTTGCGTTTAAAATGCCTCCAAACGGAAGAGAACGCGGCTCTTCCTTAAGTAGTTTGTGGGCTTTACGTTTCTTCTTATGAAACGTAAATTTGACGACAAGAGACCGCCGTCGAGGAGTACTCGACCGCGATTCACGTGCATTCCTATTACCGCCTCGACGTAATATTGTTGTTGGCTCGAAGTAATCGGGCACGCGTCGAGCACGCGGGCTTCGCGTTTCCATTGATGAATTTGATTGGTACAAATCGCTAACTGTGCGCGATCATAAAAATACTGTTATTACGTACAAAAAATAATAGTATAGTTTGTACGTACAAAAATAATGGTATATTTTTGTTTGTATGACGAATGGCAGAGTTGTTTTAATCATTATAAATTGAACAATTTGTAACATTTATGTTTATTTAACAAGTCAAACGACAATTTGCCTATACGATAACAGCCAGCAAGTCTTTGACATAATGTTCGTGTCAAGTTTGGAGTGTGGGAGTACACAAAATTTGGTCAAAACTCAAACAAGGAGATAAGCTATTAATCGTTTAGAGCCTCTAAATACATAGAGTTGACAGATTGAAAATGAAATTGATCGGTTTTCTGCACTATTGAACAGTTTAGTAAAGACAAAAGCTGACAGCTATTAACTCAATTTTTTTAGCTAATATTAAATTAACTGACTGCAGTACAGAGGAAATGAGTATAAATGAGCGATACATATGACCTCGTAACAGATCAACTAGAAGTTTCCTCGTCCTTTTCATTTGAGATTCATAGCCAAATACGTTGTCAAATCCGTTTCGCCTTTTATTGGCGCAGTGGGGCTCACATAAGGCTCGTTAATAAACAAACTGGTCATATTCGCGAATGATTCTGCTGTACTGGATGCGAACCCAATGCTTTTGCTAAACTGTACCCAATTTTTCTCTGGAATTTCGTCAACAACAACGGACCTTCTCAATACTGCCGACAAGCATAGTGCCACGTCGTTTGGAGAGTACTTTACCGGGCCCTCAACGTCAAAAGTCCCGACTTGTTCAATGGGACTAGAGAGCAATTTGGCATGGACATGGCCAATATCCTGTGGCGCCACCATTGAAACTTTAAGATCCGCTGGAATAACACTAGGCAGTCTCTGTGACTCCCTTGCCAGGCCAATAAAAGGCAGCCAATTGCTCATAAAGTAAGCGCCTCTAACCACGCAAAGAGGAATTCCCAATTTTTTAGCGCCCTCTTCAAATTCATAAAGGACTCCGAAATCGTAGCATCTTTTCCCAGGCCGTGCACCGTACGTCGACTGTAGAGTAATTTTTTCCAGTCGAGAGCCTCTCAGTGCTTTCAATATCGAATCAGCCGTTTTCCTCTCTTCAACATCAGTGTCCTCTGAAGGATCTGCCGGTGGGTTTAGTAGAAACGCACGTTTCGCAGATTTGAATACTTGCAAAAGCGCCTTTGTGTCATTGATATCCACAACTGCAACCTCCGCTCCTTTTGCTTGCCATTCTTTAGCTTTGCTTCTGTTGCGAATAACAACTTTTACTCTGTGTCCTTTTGCAAGCAAATCTGTTGCGACGGTGGAGCCTACATGACCAGAGGCACCCAAAACTATGTACATTTTAACATTGCAATGTGTCCTTTGACTCGGTCAAAGTTTGAATGTAGCAGAAAACATTGTACTCCAAAATTTGGAGATCACTTTTCGACATTTTTAGATACATTAGACTTGCGGGGAAGCTTGAAGACAAAATTACGAAAATGGCGATATATTATTATTATAAATTGTTCAATCTAATCAAATCAAATCAAATCAAATCAAATCAAATCAAATCAAATCAAATCAAATCAAATCAAATCAAATCAAATCAAATCAAATCAAATCAAATCAAATCAAATCAAATCAAATCAAATCAAATCAAATCAAATCAAATCAAATCAAATCAAATCAAATCAAATCAAATCAAATCAAATCAAATCAAATCAAATCAAATCAAATCAAATCAAATCAAATCAAATCAAATCAAATCAAATCAAATCAAATCAAATCAAATCAAATCAATCAATCAATCAATCAAAATAATCGAAATAATCAAAATAATCGAAATAATCAAATCAGATTAAAGCAATTATTTTTCTATATTAATCATAATGTCTTATTTGTATACACAACCAGTTCGGCACTAATGCCCACGCTCTAATAATACTAAATCTGAACATTTATTACATTAATCTATGCGTCTTCCTTTGTACGCTTTGCCCCTGTTTCCTTGTCATTGCCTCCTTCGTCACGTGCTCTTTTACCCGGTGTAAACTGGGAAGCTCCAACATTTAAAGTAGCAGCTGCTGGTTTCCCATCAGCGGCCGCTGAGCCCTTTATACTGACCACAGCTTGAGGCTTTCCCTTGGCCGCTTGTGCCTGATTTCCTGCTCCGGCTTTAGCCACTTGAGGGCGTTTGGTAGCTGCAGCCGCTGGCTGATTTGCCTGCAGCATTTTATTTGTAGCTGAAATTGCTCCTCGACCGGCTCCTCCTCCTCGAGCACCTCCACGGCCTCGTCCACGCTGCGTACCTGGCGTCGGCTGATGACCCGCCGACTGCTCGGTCACACTAGTCTCCGGCTGTGGTTGCTGTTGCTGTTTAGGCTTCTGTTTGCCACGCGTTGGAGATGCTGAAATTTTAGGAACTTCAGGGTTAGGGTTAGGTTTAATCTGAGGTACAGGTACTCCGTTGCCTTCACCACGTGTCTCTTGAACAGTCTCCTTGCCAGTCTGAGCTGGAGTCTGATCAATTGGCTGAGCAGTTGGCTGATCAGTTGGCTGATCAGTTGGCTGAGCAGTTGGCTGGTCATTTGATTGATCATTTGGCTGATCAGTTGGCTGAGCAGTTGGCTGGTCATTTGATTGATCATTTGGCTGAGCAGAAGGCTGTACACTAGTCTGAGTCTGAGTCTGAGACCCACTGGCGGCAAGTCTAGTCTTTAAAGAATTAATTTCGCGTTCTGCCTTTTGGAACTTGAGCTTATTGCGCATCTCGTTTTCCTCTCTCAAATTTTTCAGCTGCTTTTGTAATTTATCATTAGCCAATTTTTCGCTCTGTTCAACAGCAGACTTGACAGCTTCTTCCAAGCGCCTCTCAAAGGCGGCAGTTTCTTGTACCACACGCTGCTGAATAGCCGTTTCCAACGCTCCATTTGTCTGTGGATTTGCTTGAAGAGCAGATTCCAGCTCTGCTTTTGCCTGGCGCAATTGCTCTTGCAAGTCAGAAATCTGATTGTTTAAGGCTTCTTCGCCAGAGGTAGCAGACGCCTGAGCTGGGGCTGCTCCTTCCACAGGCAATTGCTGTGCTGTTGCTTGTGCAAATCGCTCAGCAATCGCTCTGCCAAGCTCGGAATCATCAGGGTTCTGTAGCAATCCACGTATCTTGCTGACAATTGCTTCGGGCAAATCCTGTCCCGAACTGTAAGCTTCAACTTGCTTTTTCAAGGCTTCTTTTTCCCTATAAAGCTGAAGTGCCTTTGTACGAATCTTCTTCTCATTAGCAGCATGATCCGTACTCGCCTTTTGAGCCTCGGCAATTTTAGCCTCAAGCTCGGATATCCGGGACTGAGATTCACTATCAGCTCCAATAGTCTCGGCTGCAGAAGCACCAGAACTCTTGACCTCCTCCAGTTCTTTCAGGATTTCAGAACATCTGGTTTCCAGGGCAGAGATGCTCGATCTTGCTCCGTCCAATTCAGTACGCAGATCCGCATTTTCACCTTGTAAATGTGACACTATCTCACTGTCCGCATTGACGTCATTACTGCTGTTTGCACTCTGAATATTTTCGTTGGCTTGCAGCTTTTTTGCCAGTTCACGGGTCTCGTTTACCTTTTCTTCATACTCTTTTGTTTTGTCTGACAATTGCTGTCGCAATTGGGCCATTCGGGTCTTGCTCGAGGCAATCGTCTTGTCCAATTGCTGCTTCCATGCATTAGCAACGTCCTGGTTTTTTGTTTGCAGAGATCCGTTCTCGGTTTTAAGAGACTCCGTCTCGGCCTTTAGCGACTCCGTTTCGGCTTTAAGAGCATCCCGTTCCGCAATCAAGCTTGCCACCTCAGCTTCCAATGCATCGACTTTCTCCTTCAAATCTTTGAGCTCCTGCGGATCGATCCGCTCGTACCGTTGCAAAATTTGTTGGTTCCGATTACGCCAGCGCTCATTGTCCTGTGTGAGCAGAGTAATTTCCGACTTTGAGGCCGTCAATTCCGCCTCCAATTGACAGGCCGACGTCTTGATCGGATCCATTTCCGTCTGCAAGGCACTTATTTGCTCTTGCAAATCATTTATTTTGGCAATATTAGCCTCGTTTTCTGCACGAAGAGCAGTATTGCTCTCCCGTAAAATGCTCAGCTCATTAATCTTGCCCAGCAATTCTTGCTGCTTCACTTGTGTGGCCACCCGGTCCTTTGACTGCTGCCTTTCCTGGTCCAGCTGGCCACGGGCTTCATCGAGCAAACGACTCGTGTTCTCCAACTGCCTCTTTACCCGCTTCAACTCCTGAGCAGACATCTCCTGCTGCACAACCGCAATCTCTTTTTCCCGTCTCAAGAAACGGACAACTTCTTGCATTGAAGAGCTGCTGGTGGCATTGTTATTGCTCTCTGAGCCTTGATCCTTTTCTGATCCAACATTAGCCTGCATACGGCCAATCTGGCTATTAATCTGTTGCAGCTGGTCCAAGAGCAGTTCGTTCTGATGCACAGACGCCTCGTGCCTTGCCTTGACGTCTTGGATTTCTTTTTCCAGCGTCACCCGTTGGATATCCCAACTGGCTCCGGCATTAGCCAGCTGCGCTTTTGCTGAATCTGCCTCAGCTCTGGCCGTTTGCAGCTCCGTACTGGCCTGGTTCAAACGCTCTTTCAGGCCAATCAGAGCCTGAGCTGCCTCCGCGTGCTTTACAAGCTCCCGCTCGTAGTTTGACTGAGCTTCGCCTGCAATATCTGCCTGCCGGCGAAGGTCGGTTTGGTAGACGGTTCGCGAAGCAATAAATTCTTGCTCTAAATCGAGCAGCCGTGCATTTTCAGCACTGAGCCTATTCAGCTCGGACGACTGGTTGTTTTGTAAATGATCAACCTGCTTTATTTTCTCTTCTATCTCCGACTGAGCCGCCGCCAGTTCTCGAAGCACATCTGCCAATCGCGCTTCGAGCTGGGCAGTACTAGCGTCTTTTGCGGCCAATTGCTCATCCGTAGACGCCTTGTACTCATCAAAAGCCGAGTTCATTGTCTGCAGAGCCTCTTCAGCAGCACTGCTAATGGACTGCATTTGCTCAGCTCTCTCTTGCGCATTTCGCAAATCAGCTTGAGCCAGTTCCAGTGCGTTTCGCGTCTGAGAAAGCTCATACTTGAGCCGATGCTCGGCCGACTCTGGGCTTTCTTTGCTGAAATTATCCTGCAAGAGCTCTAGTTTTTCATTCGCACTCTGTAAAGCCGACTCCAGCTCTACCACCCGCCTGCTGGCAAACGACTCTGAGGCTTTAAGCGTTGCTAGCTCTTCCCGAGCACTCGACAGATGGCCGCGCGTCTCCTCGATCGTCCGCTGTAGCGTGGCTACTGCTGTCGCATGAGCAGCGTCCTGTTCGTTTGCCCGGCTGATTTGCTCCTGGTAACGGGCCCGACTGTCTCTCAGATCCGATTCCAACTGGTCCATCTTTGATTCCAGTTTTGATCGGGTTTCTGCAAACTGAAGCTGCTGCTCGTTCTGTAGCGTCTGCACATTAAGCACCAGCTTGTTCAGTCGCAGCCGCTCATTAGCCAGTGTCTCATTGTCCCCAGAAACTCTGTCAGCAATCGCTTTGGCCAGGTCCCGTTCGGCTTTAACATTTGCGTTTTCCGCACGAACGCTTGCCAGCAGCGACTGAGTCGTTACCAGCTCTTCTGCCGTCTGCTGGGTCCTTCCATCCTGACGGGCCAACGAGTCCTGCAGCTGAGCACTGCGCTTTCTGTGCTCTGTAATCTCGTTCTTTGCCATTTCTAGGCTTCGCTCTAGCAGGGAATAACGCTCATTAGCCATCTCCAGGCTCGATGTCAGCTTGGCATTCTGAACTTGTAGTTCAAGTCGTTTGCTCGACAGCTCAGTTACTTGCACAGACAAATTGCGATTGTCGGCCGCTGTTTCGTTCCTGTACGCATCAAAATGCGACTGCAGCTCCCGCAAGACAATTTGATAATTAGTCGAGTCTGGTTCTCGACCGTTCAGAGATTCGCTTGAACCTTGCTGCTCCGAATCAGCAGCCTCGTCTTTGCTCCTGGATTTATCCTCGCCCAGCATTCGACGGAACATGTCCCGCTCACGGCAATACGATTCTGCTCTGACTTTAAGCGCTTGCAGCTGCTCGTTTTGCTGATCAATTACGTCACGAGCCTCCTTCATCATTGTCTCGTTTGCCTGCCGAGTGGCCTCGCGAGCACTCTGTTCTTGCTCTTCCATTCGCTCTGTTAATTCTCTCGTGATTCTGAGCAGATTTTCATTCGTTTGCTGCAGCTCCACAATATTCTTAAAGGTGACAAGACGCTCTGAAATAATTACCGATGCCTCTGACTCTGCTAGTGTCGAAGGCTCAGCCAAGATGCGCTGGAAGGCCGCCTGCTCTTCGCGACTTAGTATCTCGTTAGGCAAACCAGCAAGCTCAATCTCATACAGCAAAGATCGGACTTGGCGGGACAAGTCTATTTGCTGTTGCAGATGAAGCGCCCTTTCCTTCTCCAAATCGTTGACTCTTACACGTAAAGATTTGGCTTCATTGACCGCCTTGTCACGCTCACTACTGGCCTCATCTAGTGTATGGCTCATTTCAACCAACTCCTTTTGCTGCCTCATAAACTCATCACGTTGCTCCTGAATTTTAGGTGCTCTCTCCTCCAGTTCCGAGATCAACTCGTCTAAACTTTCCTGCAGTCTGGAGCTCTTATGCTTTTCGTGAGCCAGCTCCCTTTGCAAACGCATGTATTCCGCTGATAGTTGAGTGAGTGAAAGCCCAGACTTTTGTACACGACTAATAGAATGAGCCGAGGGCGAGAGCAGACCAAGAGCAGAATTGTTGCTCAGAGTAAAATTAGGATCTGACGACTGGCCAGGGGTAGACGGAGCGTCCTGCTGCTGCTTAAACATGGAAATTTGCTCTTCCAATATAGAAGTTTGCTGCTCTAGCTCATCTGCCCGACTGCGCTCAGCGTTAAAGGAGTCTCGCAAGTTCTCAATCTCCTTTGCTGAATCTGTATGGAGGGCCTCTAGATCGGCCTCCAATTCAGAGACTCGCTTTTTCGCCTCGTTGGCTGTTATATCCAAAAGCTCAATCAACCGTCTCTGGGATTGTGCCTCTGACATATATTGCTCCTCCTGACCAATTATCGTGTCCTGCTGCTCTTTAGTCTTCTCCAGTAGCTCTGCTACAGTCTTTGCCGCCTCCTCGTACTGCCGTTTGGCTTCAGCAGCAGCTGAATTTGCTGTTATTGCATCACTTTTAATAGCATCCAAGCTTCGCTCAAGGTCACTAATCTGCTTTGATTTTTCTTGTCGAAAATTAGACAGTTCCTGGCTCGCACGATTGTTCTCCGAATTTAGCCATTCATTACTTTTCTGTAACAGCTCGTTCTCTTTTTCCAGATTCGATAATTTAAACTGCCATAAAGTTGAGTCACTGATTTTAAATGAAACACATAGAATCAAGATGCCATTAAATGAGCAAAATAAATGAACAAAGTAATGAAGAAATTAGATGAAAAAACTAAATTAAAAATTAAATTCTCATTATTGTTTAGAGTCTAACGTACGGAAAGCGACAGTTCCCTATCCCTCGCAGCTTCAAGTTCTTGCTCATTATGAGCCACATTAAGCTTGAGCCCATTGATGGTGCTGCGCAGATTAGAAATCTCCTTTTCTGCTTCGTCTAGAGCTTCGTTCTTGCGAGAAACCATGCTTAGCGTCTCCGAATTAGACGCTCCAAGCTCTTCAACACGTCGGCCAAGCGTAATATTTTGTCGCTGAAGGCTGTCGATCTGTGAACGCATGCGCGACTCTTCTGCCAACGCTTCATCTGATTTTGAGTCTAACATAAAGGCTTAGTATAGGGTCCTTTTTAAACCAATTGCTATAATATTACCATTCTGCACGACGCGCTGCCTCAGCTCCGTCAGCTCGGTAGAAGCTGCGTCCAATTGAGACTTGAGCTGTTGAGCTCGAATCTCAGCGCTGTGAACCTGCTGCTCTATATCTCTGTCAGTGCCTGTCACAAAAACATAACTATAAAACCTGATCCATTTAATTGAATTAACAAAAACACAAATCCAGTAAGGATCAAACGGCGCAAATGACATACCAAACGTTACTTGAGCAATAAATTGATCATTGCGAAAGCTTTCAAACTCGGCCGCACGCTGCAAAATAGCGGAAAGTAAGGCTTTCGCCTGTGGCCCGCTAAGCAGTGTCGATAAGAGATCATTATCAAGCGATAAAAAGCTGGCAGCGGACGATATATCGTCGCCCAAGCTCTTTGGCGCTTCGACCTCCATTGGTTTTTCCTTAAAGCCCAGCGCTCAAACCCGCATTAGTACTGCATGCGCAATCAATAAGCGTCGGCCGTTATTGGACGGGTGTAGCCCTCGGTGCCCTCGTTTGATTTGATATTGGTGAAATGATTTTGGCGTTACAATTTTATTATGTGTGTTTTTGTGTTTATTATTGTGTTACAGCCTGCTACTAGCTTTTTTTATTACTTTTATTTTATAAAAATAAATAAATAAATAAATAAATAAATAAATAAATAAATAAATAAATAAATAAATAAATAAATAAATAAATAATTAATTAATTAAATTAAAATATAATAATTAATTAAATATATTTGAACTCCTACAGTCTAGCGTACTATATTAAATTCTCAGATAAACCAAAGGCAATACGCAATTCATATACGGGCAGAGTGCGCCGTGGAGCATTGTTAGGTTCCGTCACACATGCGGCCGGCGGCGACCACATGCGGGCTTTCGCGGCTGGTAAATTTGATCATTAAATTTTAGTTTAATAATTTAATAAATCCGGCCGATCTTCACCTTCTTATTTTTTTTGCATTTTCTCTTGATTTATTCCGATTTATTGCGACTAACAATACTTCAAGTTTCTTCAGCGTTATAGCTTGTCTTGCCTCCATCGAAACAACGCAATTGTATGCGCTCGTGCTCGATCCGTGGTAGAAAATCACAAATCGAATACTCGGTTTTTCTCCGTTTCAAAGCAGACTGCTTCAGCTTCGAATTGGGTGAGCGGTAAATGGGAGCAATATGCGAATCGCGATCTCGGAGATGCAGAGAGACAGGCGGCATTCTACAGGGTAATGATTTGCGACACCAGGAAAGAAGAAATAATGAGTCTCAAGACGCAAAAGTTGTTTTATTTCTATACACGTGCCAGATTAATGCTAAATAAGAATGAATAATAATGATAAAAGAATAAATAAAAAATTGAATAAAACAGACGACAAATAAAATCTAACACGATTAGTATCTTCTCCCTAACAATCCGGAGGCGATTGTGCGACGGTACGAGAATGACAGAGTCGCTCGTAACACAGAATGCGAGCAACTTTACAATTCGGCATTAAACAGGCTCGGCGTGAGTGGAGAAAATTCAGAAAAGGCCCAGGCGTCTTCCATCTCGACGGAGGCAACTGGAGAACCTAACCGGCACGAAACGTCCTTGCCTGCATTTGAGAGAGCATTTGCGGATCGACAAGAGCCCATCAAAGTTCAGCTGGAGGAGGCCCCACGTACACGGATGTTGAGGCTACTAAGATCTTTGTTTGCTGCTTCCATTGCTGTTTACCTGATAATGTATGGGGTAGATGCCGTTGTAGAATCTTCCGGGCTTAAACGTGTCTGGTCTTCCTCCAAGATTGAGGAGGTGATGCCGGAAGAAGGGACTACTGTACGGTTTAATGACGTATGTGGAGTAGACGAGGCGAAAGAGGAATTGGAGGAGACTGTGTCATTTCTCCGGAATCCAAGGCAATTTACAGCTTTGGGAGGGAAACTTCCCAAAGGAATTCTCCTCACGGGTCCACCGGGTACAGGCAAGACTATGTTGGCTCGTGCCGTTGCTGGAGAGGCTAATGTTCCTTTCTTCGTTATGAGTGGAAGCCAATTCGACGAAGTATTTGTTGGTGTAGGCGCAAAACGTGTACGTGAGCTTTTTGCTACAGCTCGAGCTCGTGCTCCCAGTATCGTTTTCATTGATGAGCTCGATGCTATTGGACAAAAGAGAAACGCAAAAGAAGCTGCTCACGCTCGGCAAACACTGAATCAGCTCCTTGTCGAGCTGGATGGGTACGCTAATACTGTATATTATTAATGATTAATGTGTACTTATTAATTATTAATGGCTATCGATGTTCACTAGCTATATTCATTTATTCTACTAAATTTTAAATTTTTTTTTTATCTAATTCGCAGATTCAATACATCAGCAGAAGCTCCAACTGTATTTATTGCAGCTACAAACTTCCCCGAGTCACTTGACCCCGCACTCACTCGTCCCGGCCGATTTGATAGGCACATTCATGTCCCTCTACCGGATGTACGAGGGCGTATAAAAATTTTGGAGCATCATTGCCGAGATATTCGTATAGCACGCGACATTGACCTCAGTGTACTTGCTCGAGGAACACCAGGATTTTCTGGTGCTGATATTGCAAATCTGGTGAATCAAGCGGCGGTCAAAGGCAGCAAGGACCGGCATAGATTTGTTACCATGCAGGATTTCGATTGGGCCAAGGATAAAATAATGATGGGAGCAGAACGCCGGAGTCATTATATGACAGAAGACAACAAGCTAATGACAGCGTATCACGAAGGTGGACACGCTCTTGTTGCAATGCTGACTGACGGAGCAAACAAGCCTTACAAAGCGACAATAATGCCTCGTGGCCAATCGTTAGGGATGACGATTATGCTGCCAGAAATGGATAAAGAAAATTACTCTTTCAAGGAATACCGTGCTCAAATTGATGTTGCTATGGGCGGCCGTGTTGCTGAGGAGCTTATATATGGCCGTGATGGTGTTACCGGTGGTGCACATAGTGTAAGCCTTTACATGATTTAACCAATTTGTTTATGATTTTTACGTGGTTCAATTTATTATTATTAAACGTTTGCTTTATCATTTTTATCATGTTTTATTTTAAATTATGCTTTTGTGATAATGAGCGAGCATATTCATTATCCAACTTTCTAAATATCATTTAATGCACTGAGACTGCAGTATTTGCGATGCAGGTTTTTTTTGATTTAAATTGCTTTACAGTCAGTATCCAGTATTATTGATCCTGCCTTTGACTACAAAAGCCAACTATATCGCTTCATTTTATAGTTTATCATTACTGCCATGAATTTATCGGCTCTTGATCTTTATATATTAACGCTGCCGCAAAACTAACGTACGAGGACATCAAAAATGCGACCAGATTAGCGAGGTCACTGATTTCTGAGCTCGGATACAGCGATAAAGTTGGCCCGATTTCTCACGAAGATCCAGAGCGTGTTTCCCCCGAAACAAATTATATTATAGAGCAGGAGATGAAATCGATGCTAGAGGCATCACTGGCTAGGGTTACGAAGCTGTTGACGGTGAAGAGAGCAGAATTGGATCGTCTAGCAAAGGCATTGGTGGAGCATGAGTATTTGACGTACGACGAGATGCGTCAGGTCGTGGAAAACAAAGATACCTACGCGAAAAGATCATAGACAAATCCGGCAAAAAAGACACATATATGATGAAGCCCTTTTTTATGGATCAAGAACAGAATCTAAAACTAAACCTGTCCCTAGTCTTTCGGCTTACGCAAAAGAATACCTTCAAAAGTCTCCCGTATTTAGCATTAGAATCCGGCTGTCTTCACGGCACTTTGGTGGCACAGACCATTTGAGTAGCCATATTGATCGCCATACCATTTTAAGCTTACGAGACGCAAAGCCTTTTTGCCGTGGCTAACCTTGCAATAAATTGACCGTTGTCGGCCGGGATCCAACTTCTCGGCCGATTCTCGGCCGAGAAGTTTTATTAATTAATATCGAATTTACAAGCTGCCCCATCTGCCATATTACATAATCCAATTAATTTACTAATAAATTAATTCATTACTCTCGGTAGCTGAATCAGCACTCGGCAGTTCATTAACTTGACGTTACGAAACGGAAATTGCTTTTGTTGATAACCTTTTCTGTTTTCGTTACAGAAGTACTTTTGTATGACTCAGGTATTGCTGTTTGCGGTGTTACGCTGAAAGAAAATAACTTGACTTCATTTGTGTCGCTGATTTTCTTATTTTACGTGAATGGACATATGCACTAAAGAATTTTGGAATTAATGACAGGCAATGCATCACAAGGGACAAATGGATTCAGATAAAAGCGAATCCGTCGAACTCGTGGAGAATATGCTAAAGATCTGTTTCGGAGTTATCACTTATATTCGGTTTGTGTCTTGCAGAGTTTCTTTCCAACTCGCTGGTGCCAATATGCATATATGCACACGGAGCTAACTGATCTAATTTTCTTGATTCAGGGGAATGTTCTCTGACGATGCTTTTACCGAGGAATATTTCGGGGAAAGTAACGATCGCTCGACTGAAAACGATGGCTCTGTGAAAAGGGCCGTAGGGCTTCGCGTTATGAAGTTACGTCTTGGCAGCTCTGCTGGAGTCAATAAGCTTTTAAATGTGCTCGTGAGTTTCATGCATTCGCCATCTCGTTTGCTTTGTTTTCTGCTTTGCTTTGCTTCTTGCTTGCTCTATAGTCTACAACTCTTTGCTTCAACCAGCTTTTTTCTAAATACTTGACCGACAGGAATATGGAATATTTGATGCGTTGAGACGCAAATACCTAGCTACCATGTACTTTGTTATATTCTTGAATGCGCAAGAGCCCTCGAGCATTTTTGAAAAGTACGAATTCTCGTTCAGTTACAGCGAGAACCAGGCTGGAATGAATTTGTACAAGCAAGGAAAGCAGATTATTGCCAGTGAAAGCTGTCTTTCTGGCGATGGTGTTAAACGACAAATCCAGGCTTTATTGCGATCCTTGATAGTTTCGACTCAGAGCTTGGAGATCTTACCGAGTATGTACTATATTTGATCTGGCTGCTTTGAGATTAATTCTTTTAATCTAGGCTGTCGTAAATTTCTGACGGTGAAACTGGTCTTTAATGAAAACTGCCCGTCAGACTATCAGCCCGACTATTTTCGCGATGCAACAAAAGATCCTGCGTTTTACTTTAGTACTGCCAACGAAGGCGAGAAGCCTATAGATATCGATACGGGAACGGTTCAAACGATTGAGCATTGGTACATTTTACTAATTAATTCGGTTATGAAAGCTAATCTCGTTGCAGCGTGAGCTTGAAGCTGTCAAGTATCTCAGATTATAGGCCTCCGATTTATCCACGCTCTTCTTCAAAGCTTTGGGGTGCAGAACAAAATCAAGCTGCAGAAACTGTGGAGAAATTGCCTGGAATTATTGGAGTAGCTGAATCTACACCGGCCGCTCCCCACCATAAAGTGACCCTAGCTGAAACAGTATGCTTCGTCATTTGTAAAGCATTTAACATTCCTAGTTAATTCCTGCCAAACCGAGTGATATTGAACTGACGCAAAAACTGGACGAGTCTTTGAGCCAGTTGGACATGGACGAATTTGATAGCAGCGACCTGAGCGATCTAGACGATGCAAGCGAGTATGAAAAACATTTTTCCGGAGAAAGCGGTTATGACTCGGACGAGTTAATTGTTAATTGTGAATGTGAACACGACGAACACGATGAGCATGATGGCGACTTGGTAGGTTTTCGTTCTAGTCAAATTTATTTTGCTTAATTTTCCTATTTTTTAATTCTCTTGATTGCTAATTTATTTTATTATATATTGCTGTTTCTTTTTCAATGACTAAGCTTTTCCAAGGTCGAATGCAGCTTCTGCCATGAATGGAAGCACGTTTGGTGTTATGGATACCACTCTGCTCAAGACGTCAATATACCCTCCGAGTTAAAATGCTATCGTTGCTTGTATTTGCCATCTCGACCTGACAAGTATGATGATCTGTGCAAAGTAGCAAAAAGTCGGAGGGAGCTTAAGATTATTAAGGGCATTAAGGAGGCTTCGAGGACAGGCGATATTGCCCGTCTAATGCGTAATGCAAAAAAAAGATCCTTTTAGTTTCAACTATTGATCATTATAGACTGCACAGTATCAAAAGCGACGCTTATCTGTGCGCGCCTAGTGCACGAGGGGCTGTTAAAACCGCTCAAGGCTTTGAGCAAAGGTGCTAGACCAAAGTATTTGCCGAACGTGCCCCAGATTAAAATGCAAGAGTCTGTTTATTTCGATCAGCGCTGCGCGGGTCCAGAACCAGTTGAGAGTTCAATTCCTGAGGACAGTGCGAGATCTCGATCTCGTAGAGCCTCTACGCAAGTGGCGAGTACTCCTTCGGCTCTGCCCTCGAACATGCATCAAAATCAGATATGGCAAGCAACCCCAAAGCGGGGACGGCAGAGTGATGAGGGCATATTTGAGGCGAGCTCTGTTTCACCCCGTAAACGTGGCCGAACGGTCCTTGCACGTTCGCCTATTGTGTTCTAGACTCTCTAAACCATAAACCCGGGAGTGCCGTGTGCCAATCAATAGTTTGTGGTATGGCCTCTTGCCAAGTGACCGGTTTAGGCAGATGGCTTTAATCTCCAATTGGACTGTATTTTAAGCTTATTTTTGACGAGTGCTGACTGTTTGACATTTCGATACACTTGATATCGCTCGTGGGTCCGACAATCTGGAAATGAGGGTGAGACCGGATTTATTTCTGACCGTTAATCATACCGACTGAGTTTATATTTGATCCTTTATCAGTTACGATCAGCACGATCTACACTATAAGCGGAAGGTGTTTATATTAATATATAGCAGCAAACATATTCGCAAATACTCCACTCGCAAATATTCTACCAGCAAATACTCCGCTCACAATATTCTCCAAGCAAATATTCTACCAGCAAATATATCGAGTGTCACATATTTGAGCGTATGGCTCAAATATCTCGCCAGTAGTACTGGTATTTTAGTGTATTTGCAAAATATACATTTTTGTGTAATAAATGCAGTACAAACTCGCTCGGCGACTCTACTAGCGTGCAAACCCAACCTGCCTTGTTCAGGCAATGTGTGTGGAAGGAGTCTGCAAAACAGACCCTTTTCAGTGGCAGAGCACGTGTCTAGTCAAATTATCCATCCGCGCACGCAATTGCTTACTGCACTCGACCGAGCGCAAGTAACCATAACCCGTCGTGTGCAAGTAGAAACAGTGGCGATAAGTGTATGTGCAAACAGAAATAGGACCGGAGCATTAATTCTTGCACTTGCGCTAGCACTTTTTAATAAAACGACGGCATTGAATCGTACATGACATATTGAGGTTAATTAATCGGAGACGAGTGCTTCGCTTCTACCATACACTGTCGCGAATACAACGTTTAATACATTGTATTTTTATACATTTTAATTGTACTTCGATAAATTCCAATTAATTCAATTACTTTTACATTTACTTCCCCCTTCTAATGAATGTATAAAACATCCATTATAAAACAGTCCTGCTACAATGCAATTTACATACAGATCCACTCGATCCTTATATAAACATCCACCCTCGTGGCACGCAATAAATACAAGCTGCCCTCCTGCACAGGATAAGCTTGTAGCGCTATTCATATGCAAACTGATGCCAAGACCGTTAGCGTATGAGCACGTTTACGTTCGCCGGCAAGCAGGACGTGCTCAGCCAGAGCGTGCTGGGGTAATTTTATTTATTTTTTTATCTATTTTTATTTATTTTTGTTTATTTTATATTTGTATATTTGTATATTTTCCCGTGTCGGTGCTCTGCCCTGGCGTGTCTGAACATTTACATGTACTTTTTAACAGAGGCTAATCGCAGATTGGAACATGAGCTCATAATCCGCCAGCAGCCTGATCGGGCGCGTGTTTGCACCATCAAAGAAAGAGGTATATACGGCTTTGCCTTGTGTTTGGGATTAGCTTGGCTGACTTTGGCTAGAGCGCCGACCTGTGGATCCGCCGCCTATTGTCCAGATCAAAGTACATGATTCACACGATACCGCGTATGCTGAATTATTATTATAGAAAATCCGGAAACCTAACAAGACTAGCAAACTGTTCCTTCATTCTCCCCGGCTGTTTATGTGCGCGACTCTTCAGGATGTTGGGCGGCCCGATATGGTAGAGCCTTATTACCAGACAATGGCGGGGAACATTGCGTCTTCTCTACATCGGCTCAAGGACGTGGACGATACAGGTAAACTTCAATCTAACTGCTACGTATCTGACCCGTACAGAGGCCGGGTTTTTCATCTTTGGTGACCTCAGTATTAGAGTTGAGGGTCATTACCGTTTAAGGTTCTCTCTGTTTGAGATTATGGACACGGGTATAGGGTACATCAAATCTGTTACGAGTGAACCGTTCATGGTCTACACTGTGCGCACGTTTCCGGGGATGGCTGAAAGCACTTACTTGTCGCGCATCTTTAGTGACCAGGGAGTGCGTCTGCGGATCCGAAAGGAAAGCCGGTTTCACCTGTATGTACCTTTTTCTTTTTTTTTTTAATTTGTTTTTAATTTGTTTTGTATACAGCCAAACTCGCGAGCGCTGATATTCGTGTATTTGGCCGTTTTCTAATCGTTCCTGAACCCATTTTGCGCTGAGTGTGTGTATCATTTATTTATTATTTTATTTATTTATTTATTATTTTATTTATTTATTATTTTATTTATTTATTTATTATTTTATTTATTATATTATATTATTTATTTATTATATTATATTATTTATTTATTTATTATTATCAATTCGTTATATACAACTCCACTTTAACTACATTTTTAATTTCTACTTTTCACCCGCTTTATATTATTTAGCACTATTGCTGCTTTTAAGCCTACTTGTGTATCTCCCTTTAGAGTTTTTATTCGTGTAACGTTACTTGAGTTTACGTTACTTGAATTTAAACACGGTGATGAATTTCCTCATATATTATTTACCGTATACGGTCTGGCTATTTAGCTTTATACTTTAGCTGCTCGCGTTTCCATACTACATTCTAAATATCTGGCGCGTTTGTTTACCATCTTATCTGATTATTTGGCTTTAACCTTGTTTTATTGAGCTCATTACAGTTTTTCACCATTTTTCTTCATTCGTTCGCTCCCCCATCTGTCAATAGACTCATCGCTTACATTTGCTTGATTCAGGAAACGTGCTCGGCAATCGAATCCGGATGAAACACCTCGCCGATCCTCGGCAGACAGCATTGGTGGTAAAAGCACCAAACGCCTGTCTTCCGCTTCTGCTGCTACCTTTGCGGCTATTCACAGGCACAGTGTATCATCTGAAGCTTCTTCAAATGCAGATAAGGACACCGTTCCTCTCCCTGCAACTATCCAGCAGCTGCCTCTCTCGACTCAGTCGCAACCTGCCTCTCAATCAATCAATCATCATCATCATCAGCAGCAGCAGCAGCAGCAGCAGCAGCCTCCTCCTGCACATGCGCGTCCGACAGTAATAGCAATGCCGGCCCCGACCCACCATGAGCTCGACCCTAGATCTCTTCTTGATCAGCAGGCGCAGCACTATGCCAATGTAGCCACTGATTACTATTCACAGAGAGCCTCTCAGCGAGGCTCCTTTGCCGAGAGCTGCAGCAGTGTAAGCTCAGCTGCCTCTTCGTCACTCACGCCTGGAGGAGAACGAGGACCGCCTGTGTGGAGGATTCCTATTGCTTTTTCTCAGGATGTACGCTACAATCCCGTTACACCAAAGACTCCCTCTTTTATCGACACTCAGCAGTCTGCCACTTATGCTTTTCCACCCGCTTCAACTGCAACTTTTACTTCAGCTGCAAATGCAACTGCAACTTCAACTTCACGAGGCACAGTGGGCAATGTCGTTTCTCCACATGGCTACTTTCCCACCATCGATCCTCGACGGCCAATGTCGCCCCGGTCAGTAGCTGTGCCTGGTTATATGCGCCCATCTGCCTCTGGCACTGCCGGACCCTCTACGCCTCCAGCAGCAGCTGCTGCTGCTGATGCTCCACAGTACCAGGCCGGCTATACCGCCGTCCTGGCCTCTCAGGGCTACCACGGCTCTCTGTCGGCAACTGCACTGGGCAGTTCTAGCGGCAGTTCTGGCTTTATAAACAGTGCCAGCAGCAATAGCAGTGCCACGGGAAAGGCACCCGCCCGGGCCTGGCACAGTTTTTCAACTACTGACTCTCGTAAAGTCTCCTCCATTGCAAACGAACATGAAAACGATGTCTTTGAGGGACTCGTTAGACGGTCTATTGCCTCTATTCCAACCTCGCCGGCTCCTGTGGCTCCTGTTGCTCCTCCAGAGCCGGTAGACGCGCTGCTCGGTGCTCGAGCTCCTCCTCCTGGGTTTCATCACCTGAAACTGCCTCCGATTCCTGCGGACAGTGCAGTCAGACCTGCTCAAGGTCCCCCTGCGGCTGTTGTGCCGGGTCAGCCTCAGCCTCAGCCTCAATTGCAGGCCACGCCACAGCTGCCGGCAAGACTGACTCAAACATTGGGGGAAAAGCCTTCAAGCTTTACTCGTAGCGGTGATGCCGTGTAAAGAACAAGTGCAGAATAATCCGGAGCTGATTAAAGGGAGAATGAAAAGGAATCGATAATTGCAGTCGAGAATTGCAGTCGAGAATGGCAGTCGAAAAGGTCAGCCGAGAATAAGGAGCCGAGAATAACATGAAACAGAATGAAATGAAAAATATGTCTTTTTTTTTTTTTTTGAGGCGGGATTATGTGGGTCTATGTTCCTATATTGTTTCTGTTTCCCTTTTATATTTCAGAACTTATATTTATAAATTTACATGGGATGATTTGTTAGCGTTGGCTCTAGTTTATTCAGTTATTACATACCACATTTTGTTTACACTGGCCCGTACCGAATTGATGATTAGTTTCGAGATGAATGTCAAAGGTGCAAGAGCTCTACTTGATACTTTATATACAAATTTATATATACTAATGTATACTAAATATTTCATGCAAGTGCCGATACAAATTCTCGATGGGTATTACAATTTCATTTGCTGTATTCTATTCGTTCTTTGCATGGGGAAATATAGATAGGCTTGTGCATATGTCTGCGCTGTTTGCCGTTTTCTTGCGCTGTATTCGATAGCGTCTTGTACATTGATTAGAGAAATATACGGATTAAATATGTGAGAACGTTCATTATTAGTGTGGGACAGCTTTTGAAGGTCCAGACTCGGGCGAGATTCCGAGTATCTACACAAATGACTTGTAGACTACCTGATTTTGCTATACAATTAACTCAGTTTGCTAAACCATTAGTCACGTCTATTTCTTCACCTTTGTTTTTAAGTACTTTGTTGAGTTTTCCTGACCAAAACCAAACCCTAAACAGGGCTAATTATATTTTCACGTTATTTTTTAACCGCAGCTCTTTGCAGAGAGCATTTAGTAGCAATTTGGCGTATTTCCAATAAACATTAATATTTTAAGAGCCAGTGGATTTAGATCTATTTACTTATTTATCTATGATGGATCCTTCTGATAAATCATGGATAAAATAAACCAATAGTTTGGCTTATCCCAATCATCGTCTGGGAGACAGTAGACCAATACTTTTTTGTCAATAAGGTAATTTAGCTTCTCTGCTGGATGAAAAAAGTATGTATTTCTGTCGTCCTTGTTTTTGTTGTTGTTAATGGGTCTATAAATACTGTTCGCTCTTCAGCAGGGTCCCTCGTGATTTTGTTATTGTTTCTACTGTTGCAATTGATTTCAATTTTAATTTATTAATATATTCTATATACATATCAACGCCTAAACGAGCTACTCACATCCTCGAGCCCCCATTGTAGCGACAAACCAAAAGACGGATAGCAATGGGCCAAAGCAATGGCCCCTCGTTGGTGAAGATTAACATATTCTTGTTTGGCTGCCTGAACAATCGTTTGGTGCAATGAACTGCTAATTGCTCTGTACGTAGATTTGCTCCCAGTATTGCTATTATTGTTGTTATTGTTATTTTCATTATTATTATTGTTTGCGTCAGCATCACCAGCTTCATCATTATCGAAACCGAAATGCTTATCAATTCGCTCCAGCAAATTACGAATCCCACGTTTAACTTCCTTCGAGTCGCACTGTGCTAAAATTCGTTTAAGACTCGATTGAGTGTAGGGTTCAGCTCCCTTTGCCGCCGTCTTCATATAAGCCTCTGAGGCCTCAACAAAATCAATAAACTTGGCCATTGGCCTCCGCATTACTTGCTTCAAGTACATTGACCGATGATCCTCAAACAAGTATTTTGCTTTTGCATTGAACTGCAAAAGCACTCGGCTCTTCTCTGGTTGCCGTATTTCTTCCAAGTACTCGTACGTATTTTGTACCATTATTATATGAAAGTTTAGTTCCTCTTTATCCTCTGGGTCAAAGGTCCGAGATGCATTAACGAGTGATCCTCTAGCAATTACCTGCAGACTTTCAAACATTGCAGAATTAAACTCTTCGTAAGCGGTTTCAATTAATTGCTGAATCGGTAAAGCACCGCGCTTATCGGCATCTGCTAACCCGAAATTGTCGAAATGTGCTTCAATACGATCATGAAACTTTGCGAAAACCCTAATGAACCAGACGTAGCCACGTTTTTTCCGTACCGTATGACGACACTGCTCAATTACTTGAACCTGATCGCGGATGAACGTATTTATTTCGTGGCTGCCTTGCTCATGCACTTTATCAACAAGCAATCTTACAAGGAACGAGTGCATTCCCGCTTGATTATCCGCACGAAACTGCTCAAGTGCAATCATTAACCCAATCATTTGCACAATATCACTGCCCACTACTTTTGAAATTTGCTGCTGCGCTTTTGCTATTGTTTGCTGAAAGATCGCAAGGCAAACCTGACCAGCTTCCTTGGGCAAATCTTCGTCAGAGGTGAACGCGCCATCGATTCCAATTTTATTATTTTTATCTTTGTTGTTATTTTTAATATGTTTGGAAGCAGTGATCAAGTCTGGAAAAGTTTGGGCAGTAGGGGAAGCAGAGCCAGCAGGTCCTGCGATATTTTGCAAGTTGAAAAATTCAAGCACAAAATGTAGTTCGGCAGCAAAAGCCTGGAAGAGCAGTCGGCAGATATGTGCAATTGTCTGTGCTGGCTCGGGCATGGGCGAGTGACCTGCACCGCTGGCCTTTTCACTGCTATGCTGTAACCCCAATTCTGATCTCAAACTTCGAGCCACGGTACCCGTGCGCCTAAGCGTGGCAGAACGTACGTGCAGACTCGAGCTCGTGTTTTTCTGTGCGGAAAACACATAATCTTTCCCGTCTTCCCCACCAGACTTTGCGTACTGCACAGAGTATTGCTTGGTCAGAGCATCAAATTCAGTATTGAAATTTTGCTGAGCGTGCCGAATGTAGAGTTTCTGTAATTGCAAGTAGGCTTCCGGGTTAATCTCTTTTGCGTACTGTATGCACGGCGTGTAGATTAGTAGATTAGTGTAAGCAACCTGACGGGCACCAATAGCATCAAGTGCCGGGGCAGACTGCAACTCTGCCTGAATTTTTATGTTCAAGTACTCTTGCAGCCTTTGTAAGAATGCATCACTAATACTACTGTACTTTAAAAACCCTGACTCTGCTGCTGAACGTTCTCCACCAGCATTGGCCAGTAATTCGCTCAGTTTTCTTACAAAATTGTACAAAATTAGGAGCTGCTTTTCAATGACTGCCACGTTGCTACTGTCCAGTGAAAGTTGCTTAAGAGCGTCCAAATCCGCGTCTGGAGACTCAACTGCACTGAGAAATGTCTCCAGTTCTTGCAATAGTCGGCGCTGATTTACAGTTTTAACTTGTAAGCCCTTGTTTTGTGCTTCAATGTGTCCAATTTCCGGAGCAATTTGGCCCAGTAAAAGTGTGTAATACGAGAGAGCCGATTTCAATGTATTTGTATCCCGAATGACATCATCAATAGCAGACTGAACTTTAAGCGCTCCGGGGGCTTCTGAAGCAGAAAAGACGTGAATGCTTTCGCCCTCAATTTTATTTAGTTCATCGTATAATGCGCAATTTAAACGGTCAACCGCATAATCTTTTTGCCAGTCAAAAGAATCTAGTATTCTAGAGACTAGACTAAACGAGGTATGGTCTATTATCTCTGCAGACTGCTGCTGTTGCTGTTGCTGTTGCTGTTGCTGTTGCTGTGAGCTAATTGCCCCAGAGTCTTCTTGTCTGGCTGCATTAGAAATTGCTCGAGCCCGGCCACGTGCTCTTTGTGATTCTGATTTAACAGGGTCAGTAATCGATTTGGACTCGATATTAGAGCCGCTTATATTATCATTTGCGTTATTATTTGCAATAATATTAGCAGCGGCAGAGTCAACACTGCCAGGCACAGCCAGACTGTCGGCCTTGTCCTCATAGTCCTGGCCAATAATATCTATTACAGACCGTCGTCTTTCTGTAGCCGGTCGTTTTGCAGCTTTACGCAGGCGAAACCGTTCACTATCCTTCGAAGACGAATTGGCTCCTTGAGAGGCAACGACAGGGTTTTCCAAAGGTTTATTCCTAATCTTGTTTTGAGTTGAACTCGGTTGAAACGGTTCAATGCCAGCAATGGTTTGTTTAGTCGGTGACGAATCTGCCGGCTTTGTTTTACCAGGGTCTCCCAGAGAAATCTGGCCAGATTGACCGTCTCTCTCTCCGAGTCCTGGTTGGAAAGCATTTTTGACCGGAATTTTGAGAGAAGGAATTGAAGGTGCTTTTGTGTTTCGAGTAGCGGAAGGTTTTACTGACGTTTTATCCAGATTCTGAGCAATATTTGCCAGTGTTTTATGCTCTTGCTTTTGCGCCGACTGAGACTGCGATGTTGAGGATTGTGAAACGTTAGCTTTGGAATGCTCATTAGAATTATTTCCCTCTTCGAGAGCGGTTCCTTCTCGCGGAGGACCTGTAGAGTATAATCTTCGCCCTACCGTAGTCGGATCAAAAACTGGTCTTTGCCTCGTACTATCTTTTGTACTGTCTTTAAAAGTTTCTCCCGATCGCCCTGGACCGGTATTGCGCAGGTTTTCTCCATTGCTTTTTTCTAAAGGTTTGGAATTGGCTGTAGTATCACTTCGCAAAGGGCTTTTCGGTGTTACTGACCCGGAAGGTATGGGCCGATTTGAGGAAACTGTATTCAGAGGCGGCGTCGATTTTTCCGCTATATTTTGCTTTGCCTTTGAGGGCAAAGACTCTGAGCCATTCGGGGCAGTAAAAGGTGTTGCTCCATTTTCCGGGTTAATCCCCACTATGCTGGGAACAATATGGCCCGTTTGAGTTTTATATGTCTTCAGAATCATTTGCAAAAGGTTTTGCTTGGCTGATGTAGAAGTGAATCGCCAAACGTATGGCTTTTGAAAGACAATGGAGTACGACAGTTCGTCCATATCTTGAAGCGATCGTAAATCACTTAATTCCCAAGTTTTGCCTATCCCAAAGGAGCCATTACTATGACGTTTTGCCTTGTGTACGGCTACTGTGCGAGTCGAGTTTTTTACTATTCGTCAGAGAAGGTAATTATTAAAAGAAGCAATAAACAAATAATAATATATGAATTTCAAAAAAAAAAACAAAATATTCAGTCCAGATTATTCATTTTTTAGGCAGATCAACTGACTAGGGACGATAGACAAAGTAGAACTTACGAGCTAATATAATATAGCGCTCCTTAACGGAGCTCCGCTTGTCTCCGGAGCCGTCCGACTCATCTTCAAAGATTTGACTATGTCCCAAATACCGCTGTAAAGGCGCACCGCTCTCGTCAGTCTTCGCAAGACATGATTGTACTATCATTTGACGATCGCTTCGTGAAGTCGTTGGAGCGTCTCTTGCCGACATTTTGTCATGAGTTTGTCTTATTTAACGAATTTTTAATTTGTATTTCTCTTGTGCAAAAACTCAAAGCTGAGAGTTAAACTGGGCTCAAAATCGCGTAGACGGCAGCGTTGCATGCGTATTTGATAGTCGGTTGCTTTCCGTAATGTTACAGTAGTTTGTTGAAAGGCAGACAGCACTCAAAAGAAAGCATTAAAAATAAAATAAAATAAAAAACGCTCAGTGCAAATAAAAGTAAAATGCTTGTTTGAATATTTGCCACAGACCGGATCCCGTGTGAGGCTGCACCAAATGTAAATTGCCTTGTGCCTGGGCCACTAGTAACTTGTTATGGGAACCACTGATGAATTAAAGTTCCCGGAAGTTTACTCTAATCCGGAAACAGTTTTATAGTTTAACTCTTAATATTGCCTAACAATAATTTGCGAGTTTTAGGATCTTACAGTATCGAAAGGAATGATGAAAACCAAAGAAAACAACAGCGAAAAATATTATTAAAAATAATATTATTAAAAAAAATTAAAATTAAAAAATTACAGAGCAAGGCATTCTAGTCGCAATGGCTGAAGAGCTAAGAGCAGAGCAGCGCACAGAGCTGAACTCGCTAGTGCTAGACTATTTAGCAAAAAATGGCTACAGTAAAGCGGAAAAGTCTTTTAAAAAGGAGGCTAAAATCGCGGCGAGTGGCGTCGTTCGCAGGACATTAGAACAAGTTTATTTATCAGGTCAAGTGCCGAAAAGCGACCAAACTTCTTCCAGCTCAGATGAATCAGACTCGGACGATTCTTCGGAAAGCTCATCAGATGATAGTAAAAGCAGTAGTGATGGATCTCATGCTTCGTTAGAGACGACGGCCTCTGATATTGATTCTGATGATAGTTCGTCCTCGAGCAGCTCGGATGTGGGATCTAACAACAAAGATCCGGTTTCGACTGCCAGTGATATTGATAATAAGAAGAGCGTCAGTAAACGTGAAACTTCAGGCAGCTCAAGTGACAGCTCAAGCGATTCTGACAGCTCAAGCGATTCTGACAGCTCAAGCGATTCTGACAGCTCTAGCGATTCTGACAGCTCTAGCGATTCTAGCAGTTCTAGCGATTCTAGCAGTTCTAGCGATTCTGACAGCTCTAGCGAGTCTGACAGCTCTAGCGATTCTGACAGCTCTAGCGATTCTAGCAGTTCTAGCGATTCTAGCAGCTCTAGTTCGTCGGAGGATTCTGACAGCTCCGAAAACGATGAAAGCGATAGCGATGCAAGCAGCTCAGAAGAGTCAGAGAGCTCGGGGGATAAAGCTGAAGATAAAGAAACGTCAAAGTCCAGAACAAATTCGACAGAGAATTTAGATAAATCAAAAGACATCGAGAATAAACCAGCTTCAGCCAGCGTCAAACGGAAATTTGAGCAGGCCAATAACGAATCTGATAACCTGGATGAGTATGTGAATTTAATTAGTCGTTCAAGATTTTGGGATACTTTTAGCAGTATTGTTTTTTATCTTTCTTTGGTTTTATATCTTGCAAATGAAATACTAAATTTCTAGTCTAGTAGAAGTGGAAGCATCGAACGAGAATATGAAACGGCTGAAATCACATAATGTACCTTTTTCTAGGATGGGTGACGTTAACAAAATCGTGTTCCATAAGAACGAGCTCAGGAACAATGAATTCAATTTTGGTGATGATGATTATGGAGCAAAGGCGTTTCATGATCTTAAAGTTACACGAGGAAAAGGTTTTACGAAGGAGAAGAACAAAAAGAAACGAGGCAGCTATCACGGAGGCGCGATCTCTCTCGAAAGCCGGAGCATTAAATTTGATTAGATATAGAAGCGCATGGCTGCAGAGCTATAGTGGTTCATGGATTTTGTTGTAATATGTTTAAAAGGTAAAACACGCTGGTCCAATTAGTTGATTTATAATCTGTGCATAATTCAATTTGTCGATTTCATCTGATGTTGGCTATAAAGCGAGACAGTATGACTGGAAAATCGTCCCCAATGCAACAACGGGTATGTAGAATACTAAATTCCAAATTACAAGCTCCGTACTTGTCACGCTTCGATGCAGATTTGTCGCTGGTGTGGCTTTTAACAACAACCCTTGGTTACTCCGATGCGGCTGCTGCAAAGGTAAATATAGCGAAGCAATTGCACTAAGCAATAGCAAGAAAATGCAGGTCAAATGTGCAGCAGTGTGCGTTTTACGAGAGGTCCGAAAAGATTTCAGACAAATCGCGGGGAAAGAAATGTTATTTTTTTCCGAGAATACGCTGTCGGTCGTTGTAGTTGCCTTTGGCGTCGGCCTTTCTTGTTGAGTCAGCGGCTGTAGCTGCGAAATAAAAGGCGACTGCTGAACGAGATCGAATGGAGAAGCACTTGCATCTCCGAAATTGTCCACCAACTCACGCGTTTTGTTTGATCCAATACGATTTGTCACGAATCGCCGTTTATTTATACGCCATTTATTGCTCTCTTCCAGTCGGTACCTGTACCATCGCAAAGGGTACAGTTGCTGCTGCACGTAAAAGTGAAATTTAAACTTTTGCTGCAGACTTTCCATGACATTCACTATTTTTGTTCCCGTAATTGGCTTTGAAAGATGCTAATGAGGGTATTTTTTGTCGCCGTCTATTTCCGTTGTCTTTTAGCAGAATGCTTAAAGCTCCTCTTATCAACGAGGCATTTTTGCGACAATATTCTAAAAAGGGTATATCAGATAATCTGTTGCATTGCTTATTGATTGTCTTGATATTTGTTGAAAATATTGTAAATAAATAAATAAATAATTGATCAATGAATAAATAAATAAATAAATAAATAAATAAATAATTAATAGTGTTACATTACAGTGCACATCGCATTATAGTCATATACTTCACAGTCTTTAGGACATACTATATCCAAGTTTCGAAGAAAAGCATCTTCAATCACCATAGAGATTGGCGCTTTCTATACAAATACGTGTAAAATATGAATACAAAATGCTCAGTACGCCTCTCTAAATTTCCAATTCTTGTATCAGACTTCTTTTTGTTTTTGTTTGTCTCATACATCGTCTTTCTTATTCCTTCTCTCCCCGATATATAACCTTTTGCACGCAGACACGCGTATTTTTTTGACGATTCGGTTTCACGGCGATCGCCTTGTAAGTGAAAGTTCGGCGGGCTAAACCTCCACGATTAATGGCACAATTGACCGCCCGAGTCGGGCTATGCTTTTGTCCGTCTACCCGCTCCAAATCCGTCGCCCATTTAATTTGTTTTCGAGAAGGAGATGAACTGTATTTAGCAGGCCTCCATCCTTCATCATCGCCTGCAGCAAAAGGCCAGCCTTTTAATTTTTCTAATTGTTTGCGCTTTGCTCTAGCTTCCGCCGCTAACTTTGATTGCATTTCGGGGCCAAGATCAGGCGGTCTTTCCGTGTTTTTGTGAACAATTTTATGGTCAATGTCACATAATAATTGTGCATTTATTCTTGTATTTTTCTTTGTCATATCCATAATTTGTGCCGCTGAATACCATGATAAATTTTGTGGCGGCTGTGGGTTTTGATCGACAAAAGGCTCAAAGGAATTTTGTCTGCCTAACAAAGTGTCTTTTTGTGGGATTTTTTGCTGGTCAATTTGACGACGTGCTGGCTCTCTTTTCACACCAAGTGAACTATTAATTTTTGCTGCATTTTGTGCATCGCTTTTTATCGAATTATGTTGATTTTCGTCAGTCAAATGATTTGTTGCTGTGGCCTTGGTCGACCGTGATGAGCGCCGCAGAATTTCTGAACCCTGATTTTCACAGTGCCGCTTTGAAGGAGTCCTCAGGTCTCGAGCCGCTGCTTCCGAAATAGGTCTTTTCCCTAGGGCATTTTTGCCAGGCTTGTTTGGATTGTTTGGCTCGGACTGGATCGTGTCTTGTTGATTGTTTGGAAGAATCGTGTCTTTTCTCTTTAAAATAGACCTTTTTACGTTTTTGTCGTTGCCAGTTTTGTTTTTATCATTAGAAATCTTGCTTTCTGACTGTATGCTTTGATTTGAATCAGTCTCGACCTGCTCTTTTTGTTTCAAGGCGGCATTTTTTGCTTCCCACCTTTGAAGAAAGGCTTGCAGCCTATCGCCTGTATCAGCTTCGTAAATATTGTACCCAAAAGATGAAATCGCAAGCTCATTGCTACTTGATATTTTGGCACTATTTATCGCACACTTTTCCTTTTCTTTAGTGCGCCAAATCGCTTGCAGTCTGATTATACAACTCCGCTGTCGTACGTAGTACGTTTTCGCCAACCACATGCGAACATACGCTTGAATTCTTATTACGTATTTTTCTTTTTCCGACTCGGTTAATGCCTCCTGATCACGTGTTTGTTTATCTAGTTTTTCACGGTCCAGTTCTAGTTCCGATTTCTGTTCCAATTCCTGTTCCAATTCCTGTTCCAATTCCTGTTCCAATTCCTGTTCCAATTCCTGTTCCAATTCCTGTTCCAATTCCTGTTCCAATTCCTGTTCCAATTCCTGCTCCAATTCCTGTTCCTGTTCCAATTCCTGTTCCAATTCCTGTTCCAATTCCTGTTCCAATTCCTGTTCCAATTCCTGTTCCAATTCATGTTCCGATTCATGTTCCGATTCCAATATCTGTTCCCATTTTTGTTCCGATTTTTGTTTAGTATAGTCCCGGTAAGCTCTTTGGATTGTTTGAGCTGCGGTTTCCATGTTGTTCAATCGCTGACGAACATTGTACGCTCTTAAGCATGGTTTCAGCTTTTCCAAGCAAGCAAATTTATGCGAGTCCGCCAACTGAATGAGCTGATTTTTCGCATCAGTGCATCTTGAAACAGCCTTGGGCTTCAGTAAGCCACGGTTAAATAGAGTGAGACCCCTCGAAACACGAGTGGCCGAGGGACTGTCGTCTGTTTGCTCTCGCAATAGTAACCGCTTCTTTCTTGATAGTATTAAAGATCCAAAAGGTGTCGAGTATTTGCGCTTTTTGATACTGGCTGGAGTAGCGCTTAATTCCAAAAACCGCACATCAGGCGTTCCCGGCATTACCTTGCGCAAAAATGCATCACGGGCTTCCTGTTCATACTTCTTCTGTCTTTTTGTCCAAATTTTTTGAAGCTCGTGCTCTTTGTATTCAAACCTTTTGCTTCCTTTGCAATTCGCTTTGGCGCTCTGGCAAAGCATGGTCTCGCACGCATTAGGCGATCCAATAAAGAGAACATCTTCGAATCTAGTGTTTTCGATCGCCCTGTTGTTTGTATACTCTTTCACATTGGCCACTGATTGAGCATTGTCCGGTGCAGTGATGGCATTCACCAACAATGCCATTCTCACAAGCTGCTTTTTGAGTCTAAAGCATGGATCTTACACAGCTGGAATCATGAGAGACTCTTGTTTGTAGTTGCGACGGCCGGCTCTATAGCGCTTTGTTTATACTGTAAACATGCGCGCTACCTAGAAACCTACAAGAAAACCCTGATTAGACGATACCGATAGCCCCAAGAAAACCCTGTGCCATTATTATACACAAACCTACTTGCTATAAAAATACTTTGATGGCAGCGTCTTACTCGTGTACGAATTAATATATCAGCCGTTACGAACGTTTCGCTTACTGCCAAGAGCGTATGTAGCAAAGAACAATTAGCGGCACAAACCGATGGCGTAGACAATAAGACTGTTCAGGAATACTTTTTATAGCTTATATCATTAATAGTGCTTTGGCTCAAACGTATAAATATCTTGTGTGTAGTAACTGCAAAACAAGAGAGCATCTTTTGACCCATAGGCTCATATTTATCAAACCAAGACTCGAAATGGCGACACTTTTTAATCAGTGCAAAAGCAAAAATTGTGAGTATGTATTTACGATTGTGGATAAACAGATTTAAAATCAATTTGCCTTGAATCCCTCATATCGGCCCAAACATGTACTCGGTGGTCGACTATTTCTTTGCAGCCGAATCCCATCAACTCGTTGATCAGTGACGACATTTTAATACTCGGCGTGAATTCACCTAGGCCCACATTCATTAATAAAATGATAAAATAATAAAATAATAAAATAATTAAATAATTAAATAATTAAATAATAAAATAATAAAATAATTAAATAATTAAATAATAAAACACTCAATAAAAAATTATTTATACAATATATTTTTACTACTAAGCGTAAAAGACGGGTATCTGATACTTGTACATGATATTGATTGAAATACACAATATAATTATAATCATTTACTGCACTCAATCTCCCTATCAAAATCAACATACAAACGTCGCTTCCGACTACGGGTTGACGGGGGAGGAGGCTTGCAATAAACCCTCAATCCTCGGAGAGAAAAGTAGGGAAATTCTTACAGGAAAGATCGGTTCAAGCGCAGTACAGCGCACGCGCACAAGAGCGCACCGACAGCAATCATGGCGTTCCGTGGTACTATGAGATCAGTGTAAGTCCTTTAACATATGATGTATTTATATATATTTAAATATACATACCCGCTGGCCAGACTTTTGGCCGAGATTGAACGGGGTCGTTTGGGCAATTGAGCAAGCAAAAGATAAATGCCAAAACGTGTCGCTCGCTATATCCGTCTCACTTAATTCTCTCTTTTAAATCCTTACTAAACTGACGTAAAAGGAAAAACTTTTCTAAAGGTTACTCGGATGCTCAAGTCAAAGCACGAAATGCCACGTCTAACGATCCCTGGGGACCGAGCGGCTCGGAAATGCAGGAGCTTGCTCAGATGACCTTTGACAATGGCGATTTGATGGATATTATGGATATAATAGACAAGCGTCTAAACGATAAAGGCAAAAACTGGCGCCACGTCTTCAAGTCGCTTACAGTCCTCGACTACCTTATCCACTCCGGCAGTGAAGACGTTGTCAACTGGGCCAGGGATAACGTTTACGTGATCCGCACTCTTCGCGAGTTTCAATACATGGACGAAGAGGGCCGGGATCAAGGTGCTAATATCCGACAGAAAGCTAAAGATCTCACCTCCTTATTGCGAGACGACGATCGTATCCGAGCGGAAAGACGGTCACGCATGAATATGCGTGACCGTATGGGTCCTGTACGGTCCAATTCCGTATCGGGTGCATCGACTAGACGTCGATCTTCCTCTGCAGCTGCTTTAGCCTCGCAAAGCAATGGGGAAGAATTTGATGACGATATGCGCAGGGCGATTGAAGAGTCCAAGCGTGAAGCCGAATTGGAATCTCGCCGCCGCCGTTCCGAGCAGCAAGACCCGGCAGAGCAAGACGATATCGAGAGAGCCCTGAGACTTTCGCGAGAGGAGGCAGATATGGAGGCCAGACAAAAGCAAGAGGACGAAAATAATCTCCTTCTTGACGACGAGGGTTATCAACCCGGTGTTCAAGCTCAGCCCACAGGCTACCCATTTCAAGGCCAACAAGTTGATTTTTTTGGAAACCCTATATACCCACAGCAGCAGCAGCAGCAGCCTCAGCAGCCGCAGATGCCCACTCAGGCGACAGGGTTCGTACAAAACCTCTACGCACAGCCGACTGGCTACGTTCAGCCCCGGCCTACAGGTTATAACCCTTATCAGCAGATTGGGTACCAGCCTACAGGGTATACTCAACCGCAGTCACAGCAGCAGCCTCAGGCGACAGGGTACAATCCTTATCAGCAACAGCAGGCTAGTGGCTTCAATACTGCCCCGCAACAGCCTAAACCTGCTCAAAAGTTAGAGCCGGTAAAGACCGGATCTAATAACCCTTTTGCACAGTTTGGAAACTTTAACTCTGCTCCACAAAAGCCTCAACAGCAACAGTCTTTGAACTCTCTTCAACAACAACAGCAGCAGCCGCTCCGTCCTAATGTGACTGCTCGACAGAACGATGTTCGTCATGCTAATTTAGTTCAAGCTCTAGCCACTGGCGGGCCGGACATGGACACGTTTGGAAACACCGGGGATACTCGAATTGCTTTTCATCACACAGCCAACCAGTTTGTTAATTCAACTGGCCAGGGTGTGAAAGTGCAGCCGACTGGGTTCAACCCTTTTTTGAGTGGGCAAAAGACGGGAGGAGGAGGAGGAGGCCAGTTTTTTGGGCAGCAATCGTATCATAACCCAGGCCAAACTCAACCTCAGAATCCTAATAATTATACCAATTCTAATGCTAATAACTATGCAAATGCAAATGCAAATGCAAATGCAGCTTCGAATTACAATGCGAATAGTGCGAATTACTCAAATTATGGCCAGCCACCTGTTCGGCCTACGACTACTGGAGGAAATTATCCAAATTACCAGAATGGCGCTGTACAGCAACAGTACCAGCAGCCGCCGCGCCAACAGGGCTATGCTGGTGGAATGCAACAGACTGGTGGGTACGGAGGGTATGCTGCCCAACCTCAGCAGCAGCAATTTGCTTATGGACAGCAACCGGGGACAAATTATAACCAAAATCAAACAGGCTCGCTTATAGAGTTTTAATTTAGATTGCGGTTTTGAAATTGTACTTTTTCAAACTTTTTTTATTTACGTTTTCATTATTCAAGTTTTTATTAATAATTTTATTATTTTTGTATGGGAGTATCTCGATATTCGCATATTCTGATAAATGTTGGCGATGAAATATTCCTGTCTATTGGAGTGTTGTCGTCGACATAGTATGTGTATCATGAATTGAATCCGAATATTACACTGGATCCCAGACTATTGTACCAGAGATGTTTAGAATGTAAATTTTTAGACTGTAAATTTCGGACGCATTCAAAATCGTTTTTAATAAGATCTAATTGAAAAAATCCAACAAAACCTTCATAAACTTTGAAGATGCCAAGACTACTTTGATCCGTCATGTCACAAGAAACTGAACAAACATCCGTAGTATTAGAGCCTATAATCGGAGATAAAGACCACTCAATGCAAAAGCGGCTGAAGGTTCTCATCCGGCCTTATCCAACAGGATTCTCAACAATGACTGCAAATGCCACACTCCCCTACTGGCCAGTTTCAACTCTTTTGCTCCAAGCTTTCAAATATTGAATCAGTGCTAGAGCCGAGGTAGGTACGAAGCATTGATCGCGTACATGGAACTAACTTGCACCGAACAGTGTCGCGTTTAAGTTCATCGTGCGCCCGCAGACGATGGCAGCCGCCAAAACTGATATTAGAATGACTGAAAAGACTGATGAAATAATAGAATAAAAATAAATAGAATAAAAATAAATAGAATAAAAATAAATCAAACAAAATATTAGCAGCTAATTTTATGTTCTCTTTCCTCCGTGACTTGGCCACTGTGCCGTTCAACTTACGCAAAATAGTAGTCCCTTCCTTTATCGCGTACATGCAGCACGTCTACAGCAGGCACGTGACCTCGATCAGCTCCCTCCTCTGTAACTGACGAAGGCGGCGCTTCGCCTTGTAATGTTTCCATCATACTCTGTACTTTATCCATATCGAGCTGTGGCGGAATTGGCCGTAATAGCTGTTCCCGGGGAAGGTCGACAATGCGCGCGTTATTTGCCGTTTGTATTGAAGCCATAACACTGAAATGTGATTGGAACGAGTGACACAAAGCGCTCCAGTCGCGCGCTTTAATAATATTTTAATTATTATGCCTTAATAATCATGGCCTTGTCTAGTCCTGTCTAGTCCTGCTTTTATGACATAACCAATTTATTGGTACTGTCTCGCTGAATAATCATACAATTATAATAAGCAATTAATCACGGTCTTTGAATAAGGATAGCGATACAGTTTACTGGCATGCTTATCATCAGCTATCAGGAGGATAGTTCAGCAATGGCAAGTTTGACGTTGACCGCATCTTGTGCGAATCAGTGACTGGACAGCTCATAGAAATACCATAATCTCAAACTGATCGATACCGCAATTAACGTGATTAAAAGTATTCGCAAAGAGAAACCACAAACACCTCTGCCGAGAATCTAGTCGAAATATCATTCTTCCTATCATTCTACCTACGAATGACAGACACTTCCTATTCTGTGCATTAATAATCGTCCGGGAAGGTATGACGCCATCAAGCGTAAAGTACCCGATAGGGTTTTCTGGCTGAGCGATAAGATTGGAGTCAAGATCAGATTGCGCTCACAGGCGTACAGGTTTGAACTTGCACAATTGACTTGCTACAGTTTGTATTTGTCTCACTACAATCTACACAATTGACGGCCATTTTCAAAAGTAATTCACAGTTGAAACGTACGAGGAAAAAAAAAAAAGAACGTTCAATCGACTCGGAATAGTCACTATCTGCTACTTTTCATTTCTTTCAATTTAAGCATTGAAACGCTTCTCTGCCTCTTTCCAGTTGATGACGGACCAGATGTTTTTAAAGTACTCGGCCTTGTTGTTTTGGTAGTCGATATAGTAGGCATGCTCCCAGGCATCAATGCCGATAAGAGCAGTTCCCGTAGTGACAGGGTCCTGGTTGGGCGAAGTAGTTACGACCAGCTCTCCCGAGGGCTCCTTCACCAACCAGCCCCATCCGGAGCCTTGGATACCGGCAAGAGCGCCATTGAACTCCTTGATAAGTCCATCTGGAGATCCAAAGTACTTGTCGATCGCCTGGCGGAACGCTCCGCTCTCAGGAACTTGACCTCCGCCCTCGGATCGCGGGGCCATGTTGGTCCAGAACAAAGAGTGGTTAATATGCCCGCCACCGTTGAACTTGATAGCCGCCTGCAGAGCGATTTGCTGCTTGACATCGTTGGCTTTAACAGCGGCAGCGAGCTTCTCAGAGGCAGCATTGTAGTTGTTGACATAGGTCTGATGATGCTTTGTGTGGTGCAGAGTCATAATTGTCTTGGAGATTGCGGGCTCAAGCGCATCGTAGGCGTAAGGGAGCGGTGGTAGTGTGGCGGCCATAGCAGCAGTTGATACGGAAAAGTAACGGGGCGAAGAGAGAGCGGGTTTAGTCAATGATCGAAGTACACTGCCGATACGTGCAGTGTTCCCGATCATAAAAATTGCTGTGAAAAGGCAGGAGATGCTTCCAATCTGCCTCTGCCAAGTTGATTTGCTGTACGCTTGACTATACTATCCGCGCTGGGTTCCGGCTCTATTTATACGGTACTGTGGGACCCCCACAAACGACAGGGTTTTCTCGGGGATTGCGTGCATGGAGACAATGTATACGGATTCTACAGGCGAATGGATCTCATACCAGATGTCTGGCGAGCGCGCGGTATAACGAACGAACACGAGCTGGCTTGAACGAATGACACTTGAATGCTGGAAACCGTACAATTATTAGCCGGTCTATACTATACACAAGCATCTGCACTTATCGTGAGGCACTTTGCCTTTAACGCAGCCAATTGGTGAGTAAACCCACCAAGGTTTGAAATGTATCATATACTTTTCCAACGGTTTCTATGGGTAATAGCATTATTGGGTAGGCTTGTGATGTAATTCGTTATAAATTGCAATACGCTATGCTATATACGACGCACGAGATTTATATTTATTTTAGACTTATATTTAATGAACAGTCATTGCGACTGTTCATTTATGATATTTTGTACGATAATACTCTATTACTAAAATTTCGAACATATAATTATTAATACTAGTCTGTCCCGTTTTCCCCATAATAAGCGAGATGCTGCTCAGATATTATGTGTCAGTATATGGATACACTAGGGAAAAAACCGCAGTATTGCAATATCACAAAGTATGTCAATGTCCAAATAAAAGACCAAATTGATATAGTTGCTCTTGATAAAGGCAATCTTGATAATGCTCATTTCTCCACTGACCCAATGCCAAACAATTGCGAACATTATCCTTCTATCTATCAGACACAAATTTATAGAGCCAATAGCACAGCTATAGCCTACGAGTGCTCTACGACACGCAGTTTGCCCGTCAATTCTTGCCACAATAGTTTAAACGCCGTATACGAGAGAATTTAGAGTGATAGTACACAAGAGCCGGCTCAATGATAAACGCAGAGTGGCTCGGCAGGTAGAAACCCTACCAATATCATCACAAGAACAGACACACATGGTATTAGCCAGTCTACTCCAGGAGCATGTTTATAGCGCGCTCGAGATTCCCTCCAGCATCGGCCAAAGCCCTCTCTGCTTGCGGTCTCGACACGTCCAAGACACCCATCAGCCGTTCCACATCGTGATCATTTACACTGGAAGGAACATTAGGGGCAACAAAAGAGGAGATTGGATTAGCGCCATCCTGAGAATCAGCAGCCGATCCTCCGTTAGAAGCCTCCTCCTCTGCTCCCGTAAACTCTTCCTGCGCAGTTGAGCCCACACGCCACGGCAATCGGTACCGTGGCCGATGACGTCGCCAAGCCCACGCAAAGAACCATCCCAGGGTTGCTGCGGCAACCGAGTGCACATTCCCCGTGCAAGCCTGGACAGCGCTGATGTAAACAAACATTTTATCACTGCCCCAAATGGGCACGTTCTTGCGACGGTACGGGGATAGATTAAAGAGGACCGTGCGCGGGACCAACGCCCTAAACTGATACACTAGAGCAGACAAAACAAGAGCGGGCCCACTGCCGCGTAAGCCAAAGAGCGCTAAAAGCTGTGACAAGGCCGCTGCGCTTGAAACGTACACCAAAAACTGATCACTGCCCCAAGCGCGTTCAACGCACCTGCCAACATCGTAAAGCGCAACTGTCCCAAACAAAAGCTCACCAGAGTTAATATACCCTATGGGCAACTGTACCATCAGCATTGACGTGAACCACACTAGTCGGCCAGTTTTTGCAGCATGAATATAGCGATTCAGGTCGGAAAAACCAGCATCCTCTACCGGACTTACACGATACAGTATGCCTTTGGCATCAATGACGGAAAACAGGACCGAGCTTGTGACTGAAACAAGTGTCAGCCACTTTGTTACGGGCGCACCATCGAAACCTTTTGATTAGTTTTGAGTTGGGATCGAGGTTTACCAGACGGCGTTGGCACAAACATGAGACGCGATGCATGTGGTTGTCTAGTTGGTCGTATAATAAATGTAATAAATATAAAATATAAAATATAATAAATATAATTATATAAAAAGTATTTATATTAATTCCTGTAGATATTTATTCTATTTATAATATTATTTTAAACATTTCATTTATTTAATTATATATATATGTTTATAGATGAGATAATTAGCATCTAATTATCAACGTCCATTGTATATACTACGAGAGAATGGCACGGTGGCTCGCCATTCGACGCCGGCGCCGGCGCCTCGTGCGTTTCATCACTGATCGGCTATCCTGGGCAAAGTTTCTTTTTGCTTTAATCGGTGTTCTATGGCTGTTTTACCTGCCATTGGAGTCAACACAATTATCTCTTACACGACCCTCCGAAAACGCCTTACTCCCGGGCCAAGTAAATACGTACTTTGGCGCAACAGAGACGGCTGCGCTCCAGGATGCTTACGCTCTGCTGCAATCGACTGAAAGGTATTTGGTTTTGTTTTTGTTTTTGTTTTTTTTTGGCTGAGTTTCGTCTGATAAAGTAGGCAAATTCTGGAGCAAGTGTTTGAGACAATGGGGTTGCGGTACAGTGTGCAACACTATACTATTACTGATAGTACGGTCACGTCCGGTACAAACTTTTACGCTGTTCTGGAAGCGCCTCGTGGTGACGGAACCGAGAGCCTTTTACTAGTAGCCCCGTGGGTTGATATGCGTGGAGATGGTATGATTTGATACTTCGCACAAAGATATACATCTGTTTCTAAAAGATACCGCTTTCGTTCAGTACGCGTCAAGTCGTCTATTGTTAAAATTTGACACTGTGTTTGGTGTATCTAATAATGCAGACAACCGCGCAGCTGTAGCCCTCGTTATCGCTTTGGCCCGATACTTTAATAGTAGGTTAACTAATTATTTATTTATTTCTATCTATCTATTCATTCATTCATTCATTCATTCTAAATGACAGAACTTTCACTATGGTCAAAAGACATCATCATCCTCTTTTCCGAAGACCCGACAAAAGGCATGTCGGCTTTCCTAGCAGCATACTATGACGAAATGCGTGGAAGTATCGCATCTTCGCCTTTGGCATTCAAAGCCGGGTCTATCCAGGCCGCAATTTCGGTAGAACTGCCCTTTTCTGAAGCCTTTACCGGTGTAGAAATCGTTTACGAGGGAGTGAATGGTCAATTGCCCAATCTTGATCTTATTTATACTGCCCTGCACGTCCTCAAGTACCAGTTTAGTGTACCAGTTTTCGTCCAAGGCTCTTGTTCTATTGCTCCCACCTCTTCTTCATACGCTTCCAGGTTTGCGACAATGCTAAAGGGCATGCTGGTTCAAGCACCGGGCAATTCTACCGGTGCTCATAGTGTGGCAATCCCGTACAGAATCGATGCCGTTACACTCCGAGCACTTCGTATTCCAGGCCAAGCAGAACATCATCCTTATGTCTTTGGCATGGCGATTGAGGGCATCATGCGATCCCTAAATAACCTGCTCGAGCATTTGCACCAGAGCTTTTTTCTTTACCTGCTACTGGGAACAGGTTCCTTTGTCAGTGTTGGGATGTACCTTCCATCGGCAATGCTAGTGGCCTCTGCCTATTCTATCCAGGCAGTCTGTGACTATATCGAGGGCGAGAAGAAAGCAGCCGGCTGCTTTAGACCCGCTTTTGCTGCTGGTGTCTTTCTTTACCTTGCTGCTTATTCTATTGCTTTTTCATTTACCGGGCTGCTTTTTTACCTGGCTGCTAACAGTAGCCAAAATCGAGTTTCCTCTTCTTGGATTTTCATTATCTCTGTGCAATTTGTGCTGCTACTATTGGCTTTTGCCTTTGGGGTCTACTTTGCATCTTCTCAGCGCACAAGTCGTTTGGATGCCCGCTGTAAAAAATCAGCACTCTGTTTTCTCTCCTGTTTTTCCCGATTAACCCTCGGTGCGAGCCTGAGTTCAGTCGCCACGCTAAACTATCCGCTGGCACTTTTGGCCGGATTACTGGCACTGCCTATAATGCTTGTTCCAAGGGGGAACAGATCAAGGCTTTTCCGGTCAGTTTGTGCCCTTTTTATCGTCGTCTTTAGCAATCCTCAGTTTGCCTTGCAGGCAAGTGCTCGCTTCCTCGTGCCCTCGAGCGTCTTACAAGACATACACGATCAGGGACTGTCCCTGTGGCCTGGGCCGGCAGAGTTTGTTGTTGCTTGTTATAACGACTGGAAAGTGCAAAGCTCATGGGTTTTGCCTGCTGTTGTATACTTTATGTGGCTGCCTGCGTACCTTTGTGCGATTGTTATTCTCGCCGCCTCTTTCTACCTTGAAGGCGAGGAAAATACGATCCCCGAAGGCGATCATGACCCGCAGCAAAGTGTTGGAAAATTAAAAGTTTTGTAATGTTTTTATTGTCTATTCATGCATATACATAATTACGTATACATTTGTGTATATACATTTCATACATTTATCATTCTTGTTTGACTTGAACTTGCCGTACGCTTTACGGTTACGTTCAAGTCCTGATCAATCTCGGGGCTCTTACTTTGCATTGCGTCAAAGTACTAATGATTTGTTTATAGATTATGGGACACAATAGAGGGTTTATTTATTATAATAATTGAATATACGTAAACATTGTTTGCTTGCCCAACATGAAATTAAAAAAAATAATAATAAATAAATAAATAAACAGTATCGAATAGTTTGGTTGCTCATTATCGCCTATACAATCTAACATTTTACACTTTGAAAAACATATACATACTTATTCTTAAACTGCGCGTACTTCTACGGCTATAATTATTTTAAAATCTGCTCTTTCTATACTCTGTAAATTTCCAGATGAACTTTATGAATCGCACTTTTTCTCACTTTTTTCGGCATTAAAGTTATAATCACCTGATGTCTGGAATAATATACACATTTGTGTGCACAATGGCACGTATTCACTTATTCAAACGCTGAAAAATATCGTCTAGAGCACAGGGCTTGAAGTTGTCCCTGTCACGGGGATCCTGAGCCCAAATAATATCGCCATGGAGATATAATAGCACTCCTCCTGTGCCCGCAGCAGACGCAGTAATACGGTACAATGGCTCACCTGTTTCAGCGTGAGCCTTGCGAGTCGGAACGAGTAGCAGATCATGATCAGCGCAAAAAGTTTCAACAATATCCCGGAACATTAGCTCTGCATTTTCCTCATCGGCAGGAGGCAGACGTGAAAATGAAGAATCTTTGCCAGTGGAAGGCACTTTCTTCTTTGGCCGTGGAGGTCCGGCAACAGGAGCCTTGAGCTTTGTAGCCGCTTCTGCTCCCAAATCCAGAGATCTGTTCATCATATCAAGGCCCTTACGAAACTCGCCCTGTACTAGAGGCAAATGCACAATTTCTTCGGGAATAATCGTCTGCCACCATTGGTACCATTGGCCAACTTGCTCATAATTGGGTTCGTTTGTAAGCCAGAGGAAAAGCACATTAAGCCACTGAGGGAAAAATTCGGTCTCCAAGAGCTGAGCAAACACAGAAGGCCGAAAAAGCGTCCGCCATTCCAACACTGAATCAAAAACTTGCAGTTCCTGATCCGCTGGGTTTATGACAAAATCAGTCCGCAGACAATTTGCTAATTTCGGGAGAATATTACGGATTAGTAACTGCTCAAATTCTCCCTTTCCAAGCACTTGAGCCCAGACTTTGAGGTCAGATGGATGGCAATTTGCAGATGAAGCTTTCAGCGAAATGATTGGCCATGAACGTAAAGTGCTGCCCAGTTTGCGCCGAATAAGGTCCATTAGTTCTGTGGTTGTTTGTGCATTTAAGCGACTAACCCCCAGCCAGGGAAAGATCCACGTGTCAGGGTGACCGGGATTGTCATCGTCATTATCATTATCAACATTATTCTTAATTTTAACATCGTCATCACTTTTAAGATCGGTTTTATTTATTTTCTTCTTTTTTGCTGGAGTCCAGGAGGCCAACGCAAGACGCAATTTAGGAACAATAGACTGCTCCAGTAGATTTTGGTATACAAAGCCTGGAATTATATCGCTCCAAGCATCGAGCAGAGTAAGAACTGACCAGCTGTCTTGCACAGGATCCCAATCGTTATTAATTGCCGCTCGGACTTTAGGTAGCCAGCACCAGTAAATAAAGGATTCGTAATGAGTAGCGTACCGTCGAGAAGATGAGGAGCCACCATTGGTACCTTCTAATGCAGCTGATTGAGGGTCAAGTTCGATTAAAAGCAGCTGGCGATTTCTGTATATCGCTTCACGGTACAGAAAAGGATCATTTAATGGATCCCAATCGGCCAGTGCTTTTTGCATCTGTGGAGCCAATGCGCCTACAGCCACTTCATCCAGCTCAAGCTGTTCCTTTTCTCCTCCAAAAGAAATGTATAGAGCTTCCATTGTCTGTGAAATAGCAGCAACATCGTCGTTAACTTTAGATTTAGACTTTGTACTTGCTTTATCGTCGTCAACGTCAATCTGCCGCACGTTTGCTACGGCATTTTTGCTGCTTGTCTCCGCATGTTTCATAATCAATGCTTTCACCTGCCCGATAACAGCTTCAAGGCGCTGAATCTTTTGCGAGTACTCGTCCAGTTCGATTGTCAAGTTCTCCGATTCCATATCCACGTACTTTTTTCTAGCCTGTAACGTCTCCCATTCCTGCATGTACCGTTCAACATCAGCTCGAGCCATTTGTCCCAGCTTTACAATCTCCGGGTCCTGTCCCAGAGTCAGATCGGATTGTATGGCTATCCGACCATCTGCTGCCTCGATCTGCTGCGCTTGAGGCCCCGTCATATCAATCAGACTTGAAAGCGTTTTGGGCAGGTGAATTTCTCCCTTAGTTGCCTCTTCAATATCGTGACTCGTCTTGTACCGAGTCTTGGGCAAATTACTGCGCCTTTGAGCAAACACTTTTTTGTTGTGTCTATTTGCTCTCCCTCTCGATTCTTGGTCTTCTTCATCCGAAGAAATCTGGCCCTGCCGCCTGGCCTCCTCACGTGCCTGCTGTGTCTTTTCCTTAATAGTTCCCAACCCCGCTCGCTCTGGCCGCAGTTTTGTTTCTATCGGCTTCACTATACCTTGTCCAGCCGAACCCAGCCCTTGACCGGAAACATAACCCAGTTTTTCCATCATTTTGGCCCCCAATCCAGACGTGTTGAACGCCATCTTTGTGAAGGGCTTGGCAGGTTGGATTCTACCGGCAAAGGGTTTGTTAGGGTTTGTTTCATTCAGTAAAGGCCCGGGCTCGTTTCCAACTCTACTATTTAGATCCGTTCCTGTGGGGCGGTTTGCCTTCAAGCGCTGCTGTACATTGACAGGCTGATCCTTTCCGAAGTTCAGAGGCTGGCGACTGTCCGCGCCCGGCTCTTTGACCGCTTGATGTGATTGATCTGCTGGAACTGTGGCACTTTGATTAGTGCCATCAACCGAGCTTTTACCGGTATTATTTGTCTGCATCTCTACCGCGTCTTCCACCGGCCTCGGAAATTTCTCTTCATTGACTTTATTTACGAAATTAACGCCCTTGTACCTCAGCACCTTATGATTCAAACGGCCATCTTGCTCATCGTCCTCTGCAAAGACTCCCAGCATTGCATCTGTTTTGGCGTCTGTTACGCGCCGTCTTTTGCGTGAAATCGAATTAAACTCATCAGCAGAACCTCCTTCATCACTCGAAGGATAAGACGGTTCATCAGACTCCTCGTCTGAACTGTCTGGCGCGAAGCCCAGCCCGCCAGGCATCGCGTAAAAGTCCAGTGCCAACCGTCTTGTAATGAATTATATGAATTATATGAATTATATGAATTATATGAATTATATGAATTATATGAATTATATGAATTATATGAATTATATGAATTATATGAATTATATGAATTATATGAATTATATGAATTATATGAATTATATGAATTATATGAATTATATGAATTATTTTAATAACCTTATTTACACGACGACTGCAACGTCCAAGTTTATCCCATGATTGATGATGATAAACAAACCCTGAACGGCCCTGATTTTACTGGCCTCTCGATTGAATGCAGACTGAACTGATTTATCAAATGTAATACAATTTATCTAAGGCGTCCCCATCTCCATTGACGTCATCTATCCAACCATTGTACGCTTCCTTCCACGCAGACGTACATCTTCCAGTCGCTTTAATACGGGCCGTGATCCGGAGAAACTGGTACGATAAGCCTGTAAAACAGACTCATGTAAACCTTGACTATTAGGATGAGTGCTGGAAAATGCGCGTTCCAGAACGTAAAGATCTACGGCCTTGTCCTCATCCATTTTAGATACTTGACCCAGCCCAAAATCGATAAGAACAACATCAGTGCCCCGCACCATAATGTTCGATGTGGTTAGATCACCGTGCGTTATATCTGCCGCATGAAGACGCGCCAGCACGACTCCAATGCCCTTCATAAGCTGCTGTAAAGATTCCAGCTCTTTTTCTTCCATGTGTGCTATATCTCGCGAGCCCAAGAGATCACGAACAGAGATGCCCTCGATCCACTCCATGAAAATAGCGCTTTTACGGTCGTCAACAGAGAAGAGTGTGGGTACTTGCACACCATAAAGCCGAGCTCGCTGCAGCAATCTTGCCTCTAATAAACATCGCCGCCGCGTTAATTTTGCATCGAGCACAGGATGCCGATAAGCTTTCCTCGGCCGATATTTAACGAGACACGGCTGACCAGGGAGAAATGTGGTGCGACACACAATCGCCTCTGCACCTTGCTTAATAATCGTGAAATCCTGCGGCAGAAATTCGCTAATGTCACTGGACATTATACTGCCAAGGCGCCCGCCCTGTGCAAGGGCAGTTTATATTATTTGTGCATATTTATTTAAATTGATATTTATATAAATTAATCAATTTAATTATTAATTAATGGCAAAAGGCCGTTCATTTAAAACTTGAAATAGTTCAATTACTATTGATTTAATATCAATTATGCAATCCCTCAATGACCGGCATTGAAGTTCGTAAGATTGATAGGTACGAATGACCAGCACTACAGCCAATGAGAAATTTGCAGACGAAATAGCACGCTGTGTATTACAAGAATACAGCAAAGGTCCACGTAATGGTCGGCCGACTGTCCGATCAAACGGCGTACAGGAATGGACAACATTAGCTGGAATCGTTTTATACTCCTCCACTAGCAACCTCACCGAATGTGTGAGTTATGCGTAAGGCTTTGCTTTGCTCTTCAGTGTTTCTTTCTTTGCCTCTTAGTTTAAATTGATATTAATTTTGTAGCACAGGTGTTCGGTGCGAACCTGCAGAAAGAGTTGAAAGCAATGGTTGTACTCTTCACGACTCGCACGCTGAAGTTTTGGCGCTGCGTGGGTTCAACAGGTAGACAAAAAAAAAGCCACAAAAAAAACCAAAAAACAAATTAAATAAATAAATAAAAAAAGAGCGCTTTTATTGATGAAAAAGGTGGTTAATTCAAGCGGTGCAAAATAAGCATGCCGCTTTGAATAAGAGCGACGGGCGGTATTGCTTGGATCCAGACTGGAAGCTTTGTATGTACAGCTCAATGTGTCCTTGTAAGTTGCATTTGATCTTTAGAATTATAATTGGTTGAAAGCCGAGCAGGTTAATCTATGTACGTCAGAAATTTATGCTCTATTAATTTGGTCATTCTAATATTTTTTATTTATACAACCTCCTTCCCCCTTCTTAAATGCTGACACGAGCAGGCGGCGATGCCAGTATGGGTCTGGTCATGGACCAATGTACAGATGCCACGCCCTGGGACAATAGTTCAAACGAACCCAGCTTCCATCGTGGACGAGCAGACTTTTCCGTCTTGGGCAAAGTTCGCACTAAACCAGGCCGTGCAGACTCACCTGTGAGCCTTTCCAAATCTTGCAGTGATAAATTAGCGCTTCGTCAAATTATTTCTTCGCTGATTGCCATAAATGAGGTCTTATTTGATCCCGTGTACTTTTATATTGATACGCTTGTGCTTCCACAAGACCAAATCGATTCTGACTCTATGGATCGAGCCTTCGTGCTACGTTGTGCTCCTCTAATGGAAAAGAAATTGGAAGGAAAAAGACGGTTTAAACCCTTCAAAGTTATACCGACAAATTTGAAGTTTTCACATAGCTTTGATGCACATAGTTCTCCGAGTCCACTTTCACAGGTGTATGTACAGTCTATTGGACATGAAGTGCTAGCGAATGGCCGCCGGCTGGGAACACCAGCAAGGAGCCGAGGCAGTTTACGTGCTGCGAGTATACTGAGTCGGCACAAGATGCTCTTGGCTCTGTACTGCCTGTGGCAATTACAGGGGAACAGCGGTCGAATTGGGCCTGAAAGCAAGACCATGTCTGGCACTATGGCGGCTCAAAAACAAGCCTTTGTAATACGGGAAGACGAGACTGGCAGATTATCGTACTATGGCACGAAAGCGCGGTTGCTGGAGAGGCAGCGGCTCAAGAACGAGGCCCTGCATTACTTGACGCCGTGGCCGCATAACGTTCGTGACGAATTTTCAATAGAGACGTCAACTAATTAAACAAATCAGTGTATATATGATCTACTAGCAAGACACGTTCAACACACAATTGGCGTATTTGGATAGTAATAATTCCTCTAAACTCGCTCCATACTATGCAGCATTAAAGTATATAGCAGACCAAGTCGAGTAAATCCTGTACTTGCTTAAAGTCAAAGTCATGCATTACATAATAACACAGCACGAATTTTGCTTCTTTGCAGTTTTGTAAAACATTCTTGATTGAGCAGACAAATCGTCGCTGCGCTGAACGAGGTCGTCCAGTTTTTCTCCACGTTTCAATAACTGATCAATCGATTTGTGCAGAATTTGTTTTGTCTCGTCTAAATCCTGCTGTACGCGCATGATTGTATCCGCCTGACGAGGATCCTGGTAGCGTGTAATGTACTGATCAAGTTCGGTGAAGGGCAGCGTTTGACCCTCGTGCAACCCCTCCCATTTTGGTCGTGGGTACTTGACGAGAAACTCGTCAAGTATCTTTGAGATAAGGGTGTGAGCCACTCTCATGGGATACTCCTTGTCGCTTATAATGACGGCACATAAGCCTTCGGGACGTGTGTAGCAATGGAACACATAGTCTGACGATTAGTCAGAGATCAATGGGTATTGAAATTTAAACAAATCTCTCAAGGCAATGTTATCAATTTGACTTTTGGAAAACAAAACTCAAGAAATGAAGGGGAAGATCAAAGAAAAGATAAAAAGAAAATAGAAACATGTTCAATCGTTAAAACAAGCCGTTTAAATGCATAAAAAATAAATGATGTTTTTTCGCAACAAAAAAAAGATCACCAAACAAACGAGTGTACAAAGTCCTTTACCTGCTTGCTCAATATCCTGGCGCTGGCCAAGGGCAGTGCGCTCGGCTACTGTCTTTGTGAAAAAGGTCATAAACTCTCCAATGCTGGTGGATTAAATGTTAGCTAAATCAAAGCCAAACGGAACGAAGAGATACGTACGAAGAGCGTTGAAAGTATCCAAACTGAGATAAATCTTTGACACTCGCAAGCTCGAGAGCTGGTGTGCCCGGAATAGCGCGAACGATAGCGATACTGTGTAACTTCATAGCGTCCACGCTCCTGCTCGCAAACGCTGTAGCGAATAATAACCAAAAATCGATTAGAAAAACAGAGGAAAAAGCAAAGGCAAACTCTAGAGTCCTTTCTATTCCGAATGTACAGAAGAGTGCAGATGCTCGTCCTTAATATATATGGTGACGACACGTCCGCGCAGCTATGAATACTCTGCGCAAACGGCCGCACTATATAACGAACCGTGTGCGACCCAGCAAACTAAAGATCTGGCGGCAGTGTTACTTGTTATAGAACAGTACAGCTCTTGGATACAATATTCAATAGGTATAAATAATATGTAATGTAATGGGTAGAACGCTTGGCGACTGACGCTCCTTCTCGTTTGGTTATTCTCGCAAGTAACTGGCACTGCCAGTTATATTCACGTCTTCCCGAGATTATATATATGAGACACGCATGGTAGTTTTCAAGTATTGCACCGGTTATCATACGCATTTTAAGGAGAAAAGCGGCGCTAAAAGGGACTGTCAGACGATGATTTAAAATATATTTATATATATATATATATATATATATATATTTTTTTTTTTTGGCTCTTTTGATCCTTTTCAATTGCATCATACCGGTACCTTTCGTGATGGTAGCAAGATTAGGGTTTAATGAGCTCGTGGATGAGATCAAGCGCCAACTGGCTCAGAGTTCAAATAACAGTACGCGCACAGACGCGGCAGTAGTGGACATTGAGCCCGTCTTGGCGACACTTCGGGAGTACGTGTCCGAGGAGCGCGAGTGGGCGCGGTACGCTTTATCGGATCCAGTGCGCAATTATACCCGCAATTTTGTGGACGATGTGAATGGCAGTGCTAATCTGCTGGTGCTTGTATGGAACCCGGGCAAGCAATCCGTTATCCACGACCACAGCAACGCACAGTAGGCCACTCGTCCGCTTCTAGTTTATTCGCAGAATATTTGGCTAACGAATGCAGCTGCGCCATGAAGGTACTTAAAGGCTCACTGCAGGAGATTCAATATGAATGGCCTCCTGGCAGTAAAAGCATACATGTCGACGGCAGCGATGAAAGAGTTGATGAGCTTCGGCACGAGGAGGAGAGCATTGCTGCTCAAAAACAGACAGATTCTACCATGACCATAACGAAACAAACTAGATTAAATGTGAATGATGTTGGATACATTAGCGGTAAGAAGCGTGCGGGCCATCTACTTGCTGATTATAGATAAAATTGGGTTGCATCGAATAAGGAACGTGTCTACCACAGAGCCAGCCGTTTCTCTTCATCTCTATACGCCTCCATGGACGGCCAAGTGTGAGTAAAATATGGGTTTGGAAGGTGTATTAGCTAACGGAAAAGTTGGGTTTCAAATATTTGACGAAACAACGGGGAAGCATAGGTTTTGTAAGCAAGATCCTTGCTACTCCGTAAAGGGCGTGCTGTCTCAAAAGTCATAAACTAAAGAGATCATAATATACATAGATCATAGTATATAGATCGCTGTAAGCCATTTTGTCTACCTTTATTGCTCCCTTTTTTTTGTGGTGTCGCATCATAGAGATCTCATTCAGTGTTCAATATAGTTTCATTTTACTTCATTCCTCGATTATTGCTACTTGTTGATCTTTTTGATTTCTAGTCAATTGAAATATTTATTTTCCGCAAAATAGGATTATTACTTTATATACATCCTTATCTATTGATCTTCAAAATCTTGAGCTAAATTATAGCTTGCCAAGATCGCTCTTGTGCCCTGAATTTGGTTGGTCATCAACCTGTCAGATTTATTATAATAATATCGCAGTTATAATAACCACTGTGTTTGTAATTACTGCGCTTACATCTTTTAATCGCTAAAGTATCCTGGTCGCAGGACACTTGAAGACTTGCACTTGCCCTCTTCCTGATGTAATTAGTCTCCAGTCCAATATTCCTTCCTAATAAATTTATAGTTTGCAAGTGCACCATACGTTTTATGATATACTGTTATTATAGATCTCAACATTCTATTTTAACACACACCCTTTCAACAAAAAATTCTCCACGCTTTTTCATACTGGTTTTTGAAAATTATAAAAACTGAAAAAAACTAAGAATGAATTCATTCTAATTTTTTCAAATATATACATTTATATATTTAATTGCTCATAGATTGAGATTCTCCCGTCTGCAAAAGTTAAGCAGGAGAGTCAGATTTCGCAGACTTAATTTCATCCTCATAAGAGTAAGCATATTTCGAGTAGCGTCGAACGGCCTCGCCCTTGAAGTAGAAGAAATAGGGAATCGCACAGCAAGCGAGTGTGATAAAAGCAATCAATGAAGTAGCCCATTGATCACCCAAGCGATGGTACATTTGTATGGTAAAGAGCACGACTCCAGCGCCCCATAAACTCCTTAGAAAAGTCTTTGCCGCCAAAGCAGAGGCTGCATAATGCTGGTACGAATCCACAATGTAATTGTTTGCACAGTTATATAGAAGGATAAAGCCAGTACCGCATGGCAATGCTCCAAATGCAGGTCCAGCCCAGCTAATACGATGGTAAGAAGACCAGGCAAAAATGAAAAGCCCAGCCGGAACTAACCAGCAAGCGTACATCATGGGTATCAGCCTTTGCTCTGGTGGAGGTCGCCCATTGAATCGCTCACACGCTTTCAAGTATTGAGTATTGATAACCGGGGCAAGAGCCGCACCAATCACAGTGCCTCCGGCGATTGGCAAGAACATGAGGCCCGTAATACCAGCACTGAAGCCCTTGCCTTCCGCAAATACGACGGGGAAAGCGAAGAAAAACATGTACAAGCATCCGTAGAGGACCGACATGTATACCGAAACGAGGAGTACGATTGGTTCTCGGAAAAGGAGAATCAATGGCCGTGAAAGAGAAACCTTAAGATTCTCGCCCAGTGACTTTCTGTGCAGCTCATAATGGCTACGATAAGATTGATCTCCCGTTTCCTTGCGTAAGCGACGTGCTCTGCGTGTAAGAATGACAGGCGCTAAAGTTTCTGGCGTGCAAATAATGAGAACCCAGCAGACAAACGTGAAAATAGTCAGGACCCAATAGATCCAGCGCCAGGCCGATGCATAACGTGACAAATGGGGCCCAATTCCAGTAGCGATCCAGCCACCTACAAGCGGACCCAAGCTGGGACCGAGGAAGGGCATCAGGGAGAAAAAGGCCATTGCTTTGCCTCGTTCATGGTGCGCCCACATATCACTCAAAGTACCGCCTACCAGAGTCATCGGTGCTAATTGTTATATTAGCCCACGTAAGAAAACAAATAAAACTTGGAAAACGATAAAGAAATATGTGTATTAACATAACAAGTAATGCACGAGCCATCTGCAGTTTTATCTAATTCGCTTATTACATGTACGATTTTCAAGTAATACAGGGGCTATCAAGATGGTAAAGGATTTTTAAAAATACAGGTTGAAATGCGAAAAAAAAAAATAATAACAACAATAAATAACGACAATAATATTACCTGAAAGGGCAAGACCGTCTACCGCGCGCATGGCGATAAGGCCACCAACATTTGGCGACAGAGCACAGCCAATATTAAATACGAATCCAATACCATACGTTAAAATATAAATAGGGCGACGACCGAATATTTCACTAAAAGTTTGTCAGTATATTGCTCAATCTTAGATAATAATGTATCTCTTTTTTATCTTTTAAATCTTTCTTCTTTATTTTTTTTTGGTACCTTAAAGGCGAAAACGCTAATGGTCCAACGCCAAATCCGACGACGAAAACGGTGATTGTAAGAATTATAACTTCCGAGGAGACATGAAACTCCCGAGCAGGTCCATCAATATCGCCAGTAACAATGGCGGAAGCCATTGCGACGGAAAAGCAAAGCACAGCGACACTGACCGTTACGAACCATTTTCGCGCGTAGGAAAAGTTGAGAGGATTTTCAGGGTCATCGGGTGCAAATTCAACAATTTTCCATTCTTTTGTCTCCTCTACCGTAGGTGGCACGTCGTAGTCTTGCTCGTCTTGCGTTGGGAACGCGGCATCGTAGTCTGGGTGCTCGTCTGGACGCGACCGATATTGCTCCAGGTTATGTTGGCCTGAGACAGGGCGCTCCATTGCTCAAGCTGTAACACTCGTCTTGTGAAATCAAATTGTCAAATTGCACAAAAAATAAAGGAAGAGGCCCAAAAGCCAAAAAGAAGAAGCACAGGTTCGTGAAAGCTTGAAGAGTCTCTCATTTCTCCACGAAGCGCGTCTATTTGTATCGCTGCCATGTGCGGGAATACAACGGAAATAAACCGGCTCTGCGCTTTACGTTACTTGTGCGCTCATACCCACCCCGGCTGACAGCAGTGTTGCTTATTTCGCTTGTTCGCGAGCAAGAAAATATTATGTAATAAAACGAATACTTTAATAGAAAAAATTATTATTTGTACAGGGCTTTCTATATAGAAACCTCAGTATAAAACACATGAAGGGTGCGCTAGAAACAAAGAAATGGAACATTATAGCCACCGCTATATACAATGTCTGTAGGAAGTAATGTAATTTAAAATCTGTGATATACTATAAAATCCATAATGTAATATAAAAACCGTGATCCATGTACCCTTCTGCTCTAGTATACAATAAACCCTAGCCCATAATCCTGACAAAAATCCAGTTCAAATTTGTACGAAGCTACACTACAAAGACGTATAGCAGCGTAAAAGCCTAGGGTCGCGTATAATATAGCATCGGCAGCTTTGACCAAGCCCTTTGCCAATCAATTGCGACACAAATCGAGGGCTATGGATACTGCTTAAGACACTAATTTATCATTAATGGCACAGAGCGAGCGCTTGGGCGATCCTGAACCCGTCGTCAGTAATGGAAGCGATGACGAGGACGATCTATTCACGTCTTTGCGGGCTCTGCGCCCTCTTTCACGTCACACTGACCAAGCAAGGCTGATGGCGGCAGGTTCAGACTTTGATGCCGACACATTTTTAGCGGAGAGCGGGAAGCTTTCTACGCTAACAGACCTTGCTGTTGCCCTTCGCTCCTGGTCGGCAGAGCTGGAATCAGAGCTGGTGGAGTCAATTCATAACGACTATGGAGAGTATTTGAAACTGGGCCAGCAGTTGAATAGGGGAGGACCTGATGTACAAAAGCTGCAGCATGGGTTGCAGGAGATAGGCAACGAGATCAAACTACTGCAAAGTGCCTTGGGATCGCGATCTGCTCATATAAACCGGCTCGTTATGCAACGAGAACAGATTTACAGGAAACAAAAACTGGCCCAGGACGTGTTGGCTCTAGAACGCACGATTAGCACGTTGGAAAAGTTTACTCTGGAATCAAGCTCGATCCCGATGAGTATCGTGGTGGACGAATACATTGAGCTTATTACGTTTCGTGTGCCTGCTATACCGGAAGCACATCCGATCTTACACCGTCTCCTGTCGCGTATAGAGTACGTGCAAAGCAGCGTTTGTGCTCGCTTGGAAGCAGAGGCTGAGTACGCGAGACAAGGCGGCGATAAGGCTCTGCTGCTCGAAGTATTGGGGAACTTTGGCAAGTGCGGGTTACAGGCAGCGGGCCTGCGTGTAGCCAAGCAGTATACTGCGGACATTGAGTAATGCTTGGAATGGTGAACAAAAGTATGTGGACATCAACGATGGCCCAACGGGCTGTCCATTATTCAGCGCAAAAGTTCTTTATTCAGAACAATAATTCTTTATTCAGAACAATAATTCTTTATTCAGAACAATAATTCTTTATTCAGTGCAATAACTAGTTGTTGAGAAAAATATTTGTATATATCTAGTAGACTTCCGCCATGATATTGACAACGAGACTGGTCCAGCCGGTGAAAGCCTTGGTGCGCTGGCCATTACCGTACTCGTCATCGTACTGCTCCCAAATGATACCCGTGCGCTGCCATTCGTTGAAGACAGTATTGATTATATTGTCTCGCAGCTCAGTATACACGGTCTGAGCCAGTTTCTGGTTGGGCCCAGGCTTTTGGATGTAGTTCTTGTACAGCGAAGCCAGGGCCAGATAATTCATGTTCACCCACACTGGACCACGCCAGTAGTTTTCGTCTGTATGGTAAACACTATCCGACCGGGACAGACTGCGCAAGCCGAACGGCGACCAGAGCCGATCAGGGTCATGCATTTGCTCCAGTACGGAGCGCAGGCGTGGAGAGTCAAAGGGGATCAGCCCGAGAGAAAGAGGCAGAATCGTTACATAGCCAGCATGGCAAGCAAAATAGCTTTCGTCACTGCTTTCATCTACCCCAACATCACAGAACGAAGCATCCGCCTCGCTCCAATGCAAATCTACCAAGTTCTGCAGTATATCCTCCTCATCCCGAGCGTACTCCTGAGCATCTTGTGTCCGGTTCAGGTACTCGGCAACTTGCTTTAAATTGCGTACAAAGAAACCCATCCAGCTCATCAGATCTACATGCAATTCTCCCGGGCTCGGAGGCTGAGCTCGGGGATAATCGTCGAGTCCGCTTGTCAGACAATGCGTCAGTGACCGGCCTCGCCAACGGTAAGCCTGTGTCTTTGAGTGGGCGTGGCGATCGTACTCGCGTATAAAGCCATACTGCGTTTCCCGGAACCAGTTGTAGTGCCTTTGGAAAAGAGGGTACATGGTTTCGAGGTAGTGCCTGGCCAGAGCCGGATTCGATAAATGAGCAGACCGTAACTGCTCAATACTCGAGGCACCACCAAGCGACTGATCGCCCTCATTGGCTACCGCCGGCATAGAGCCCAGTGAGTGTTTCTTTAATCGCTCAATATAATCCGTCAGTGCCATTATCAATGTAGGCGGGTTCGCATAGTGCGGATATTGAATTTGGAATTCAGCGGGCACTTTTGATCGGGCTTCCTCACCCAGAATTTGTTCACGGCCGATCCATCCATTTTCGTCCATCAAAAGGAACCAGCTTTGTAGAATTTCCAGACTGTAGCAGGTATTAGAACATGGACAAAGAGAGAAAGAAAGAAAGAAAGAAAGAAAGAAAGAAAGAAAGAAAGAAAGAAAGAAAGAAAGAAAGAAAGAAATGTATAAAGATACAAATGTACACAATTCGAAACATTTATCTAGTATGTAAAAATGACTTGAGAATATAGGTCAAAAAAAACAGACAGACAAAAAGAATTAAACAAAGTATCATATCAATCAAGAAACTAGAAAATAATGCTAACCTTAGGTCATTGTCCCACTGTCCAATCAGCGCGAGATGAAAGCCCTCGTCCCAATAGAACCCACGTGGAAAAAAGGGCCGACTTGGTATTGCGGAAAACAATTCGTGCGGAGGTTCTATATTAACTCCGCTTCGTGCCGAGAGTAACCGCTGCGTGGCCTCCCAAAATCCTTCGTCCAGTTCATCAAACTCAACGGCGTTTGAGCGGTCGACGACAGAATCACCGTAAAAGTACCCAATTCCACCCAGTAAGTTTGAAAGCAGTTGCTTTGCAAAACTCTTGTGCTTGTCACTGTTATAAGGCGCCTTCAACTTAAGGCTCTCAAATTTTGTTTCAAAATCTTCATGATTTTGTTGTAAACAAGCAGTTAATGATTCGCTATCTAGTGGGGCCAGAGCGCTTTTGCTGTTGAACAAAATATCAAAGGCAAATTCGCCAGCAAAGGTTTTCTGTAAGAATTGCATATTGCCCTCACCAATCGCGTTTGGCAGCAGAAACAAATGACTGGCTGGAGGAGGATTGTTGCCCGTCTCCTCCATGATAGTCTTCACACGGCCACCTACGAGCTGCATCACGATTTCTGATATATTAGTATCAGTACTTAGAATAAATGTCATGATTAAGAGTTGCTATATGTATTTTATCATCATATACACAAACTTACGCTTTGCCTTCCAACACGAATCCTCTTGGACTCTTACGGAAGCAAATTGAAACTTATCCAGATCAATGATACTTGCCACAGCGTGTTCAGCCTCAGGCGCTTTGCCATTTAGTATATTGAACGCAATTTCAAACTCGCCAATTTCAGGGTCTTTGCCCTGTATTATGGGCGACGCGATTCCCTTTATAGTTAGTAATAATGGTATTTTATTTTTAGGATAGTATGTATTCACTCCAGCAGAACGTACACTTGATGATGCGTCACCATTGAGCCCCAGTGATCCGTGGATATTGTCTTCTCCGGCATAAAAAATTAACGAAATTTTTTGGTCTCTCGCTCCAAGCGGCTCACCCCGTACACGAAGGCCCCAGCTTTTGCCTACCACTTAGATACTTTTTGACGGGATAAATGAGAGAAAAGGCATAGTAACCAAGATAAATAAATAAATAACTAACTTCAAATTGCCCAATGCTTACCATCAACAGACTTGTAGAGTTCTGTCTCTAATTTGAACCCATTTCCAGTGTCAGTAATACTCTGCTTGCCTCCACGCCGAGCATCATACTCCATCCAGCCATACGCTCCCATATCATCGCCCTGTTCACAATCATGACGTAAATCTAGGATTAGCCATTAATACTAACCAATTGAAAACTCACTGCGAAACCCGTTCATGTCTTGCACACTCGCCCACAGGAGACCTGTGATAAGGGAGTCTGGTTTGCGTGGTCTTAGGCCAACGTACAAGTTTGGTCGGTACGGTCCCCATAGTAAAGAGTCGTTGGCCTCCTTTGTTAACCATTGCAAAGATGATGATGAAGCAATGTCGGGTGAGGCAGTAGCAGTGCCAATGCCACTTAGCGCAATGCCTGCCAATGCCACAAAGGCGCTCTTCATACTAGAAAAGTTTCATGTATTGTGGGCAATTTATGGTATATACGCCACGTTACGTATGATATAATAATTGGAGTACTTTTTTAATCAGTTGTATACAATTTTAATACAATACTAATATAATACGACAATAATACAACAATAATAATAATGCAACAATAATACAACAACAATATTTTTAATACGACAATATTTTATCGAATACAGCTGCCACATAATATAATACACGAGTTTAAAACCAGGCATAATACCCAGCCAATTGAAGGAGCAACTATGGATCTGGAGCCGCGGTACGGCACGGAGACGTACTCCGCGCTTAACGATTTTCTTGATGGTAAGCGCTTGCAATTTAGCGTCTACTAATGTGGCAAAAGCAATCGAGGCGCTACCAACAGATCTGGTCAGGTACTTTACGCTGCTTCGTGAAGTTGACGCGAAATCTTCAGGTATGCTTGTCTGTTACGCTTAACCCTCTCGTCTAATCGTGCAAGATCTTCAATCAGTGCTCGTAACAGAGATCGACAAGTTTTTCGTGAATGACAAATCGTCCGACGAAGAAGCGAAATCTCACGCTCTAAAGAACATTCGGCAATTGCTCATGCACTCTTTACCGTGTGCAGACGAAAAAGTATCCGTGGCCTCACAGACAGCAGATCTGGCGGAAAAGCTACTTGTGCGTATCGAGTCAGATATGTCAAAGACTGAGGATTTTGAAATACCCAAAGAGATTCTGACTGGGGACCCGGATCACCCTGCACTCAAGGGCTCTGATACTACTGCCAACGGCCATGGCGGCGCTGTTACACGAGCAGAGGCGCGTAAGGAAGCTGCGGCTGCTCAAAGACGGGACCACGCGGCACGTGCTCGGGAAGGTTCTACGCCGGTGAAAAGGCGAAGGGTCGGGAACGCTGTGGCTGATGGATCAGCCACCCCTTCACGAAGTGGCACACCTTTGGGAGAAACTGCAGGGAAGAGGCAGGCTACTGCTGGCAATGCTTCTGCTGCTGCTGTTAATGCTGCTGCTGCTAATACTACAAGCCGCAGCCGTGGACGTGATACTGCGAGGAAACGCAATCTGGACGAAGGCTCTCCGCAGCCTTCTCCTCACGACGAATCGCTCAGCACTTTGGCCACGCCGATTGGCATCGGCAAGGAAATGGCTGGGAAAGACGAAGAAGTGTACTGCTATTGCCGTCAAGTCTCATACGGACAAATGATCGGGTGCGATGGGGAAAACTGTACTAGAGAATGGTTTCATTTAGGCTGCATTGGACTCGTTGAACCGCCCAAGGGTCAATGGTACTGTGCAGAGTGTGCACCGTTACGAAATGCTGTAAAAGCAGAGCCAAAAAAGCGCAGACGCGGCGGTCGGCGGTGACGTCAATTTTATTTTTCATTTATAATTATTATAGTTTTTGTTTAATTATAATAGTTTATTGACTAGCTAGGTTGATTAGCTGGGTTGAAAGGATTGAGATGATATACAGCTGAATTGGATTTAGTTCGTTTGCATGATAGGCGATGATTGATCGGTATAGCATGACGCAGCGCAAAAGTTGAATAAAATAAGATAATATTTGATACATGGTGGTTTCTTCCCAGAAGAGATGGCGGTATGAGTTTCATGCAGCGCTACATAGTAGACAACCACGTTGAGCAAAACGTTCCTACAGGGCCCAAACTAAACCCAAATAAAATAATAATGACCCTATTGAACGGAAATACGTACAGCAGATCGCCTTTAAACTGTAATTAAATAAATAAATAATTAATTGTTAACTAATTATTTATTTATGTTGAAAAATCTCTTACCCCCTCATATTATCTTTGCTTACGCTCTTCTAAATTCATATACATCTATCGTGCGTGTAAGTTGTTTGACTTTAGTTTTACTGATCTCACCTTAAAAACATGGCCATATATATATATATATATATATCCCAAACGAACTCTCAGAATGTCTACTGTTCGTCGCTAATTCAATTATTCTACCTTGAGAACTCTGCTCCAATATAAGAAACAAACTATTTATTTATTATTTATTATTTATTATTTATTATTTATTATTTATTATTTATTATTTATTATTTATTATTTATTATTTATTATTTATTATTTATTATTTATTATTTATTACTTATTTATTACTTATTTATTACTTATTTATTACTTATAGTTTAATTATTATTTAATTAATTATTTAATTAATTAATATCAACAAAACTGGATTACCATACTAAATCAGGTCCGCCAAGTAGCGCGGAGCACGCGTCACTCGGAACGCAGTACTTTATCTCCTAATCGAGCAAATTAGCCAATTCGCTATGTCAGGTGATTTTGCCATTGACTAAACATTTCCGTTCTGTGCGCGGTAATGCGTAACATGACGCAAATCTAAAAGGTTACAGAGTATCGATCGCAGCAAATAAGTGCAGGAGGAAATGGCGAAGCGTCTCCGAAGATATCCGGATCTGCGTCGGCCTATACATACGTCATTTAGCTATACTGAGTATGGCAGTTAGAGAGTAAACTATTAGAACAGAGTAAATTAAACAGCGGAACAGAGTGGAACAGGGTGGAACAGAGTAAAAGAGTAACTCGAGTAAAAGAGTAATCTGGAGTACGAGTATAAATAGTCGAGGACCCGGCCGCAAGTAACGAATCCTGAGTCAGACTAACCAGAGGCAGACTCAACTAAGTCAGATTCAGCTAAGTCAGACTCAACTAAGTCAGACTCAACTGACTCGACCAGTCAGATTCAAAAGGCCGTTGTAATCCAATTACACAAGTCTAAAGATGTCGCCCTTTGATCCAGCACCGCCCCCCAAGACGGAACTCGGGCGGTACAGGATCCTTTCCTCTACGGCCGGTGTCCCCGTGTCGCCTCTTCAGCTGGGCGCTATGAGCATCGGCGAGGCGTGGTCCGATTTTATGGGCACAATGGACAAGCAGCACTCGTTTGCTCTGCTTGATGCGTTCTACGAGGCAGGTGGCAATTTTATCGACACGGCAAATATATACCAGAGTGAGGAGTCTGAGCGTTGGGTCGGCGAGTGGGTCAAAGAGCGTGGCGTCCGTGACCGTGTCGTCCTCTCTACAAAGTACACGTCGCCCTACCGCACGCACGCGTACGGCCCGGGCCACTCTATCAGCCTCGGCGGCAATAATAGAAGGTCAATGCATTTGAGCGTGGCCGACTCGCTCCGAAAACTGCAGACCGATTTTATCGATATCCTCTACGTCCATTTCTGGGACTATACGTCATCCATCGAGGAGGTGGTCGACTCACTGCACACGCTTGTTCAGCAGGGCAAAGTGCTCTACCTCGGAATCTCAGACACGCCCGCTTGGGTCGTAAGCGCGGCCAACTACTATGCCCGTGCTCAGGGCAAAACGCCCTTTAGCGTGTACCAGGGCAGATGGAATTTGCTAGTACGCGATTTTGAGCGTGAAATTCTGCCCATGGCCCGTCATTTCGGTATGGCTCTTGCCCCGTGGGATGTACTTGGCGGTGGCCATTTCCAGACGAAAAAGCAGCTGCAGGAGCGTAAAGCGAGGGGTGAAAAGCTGCGGTCATTGGTGACACAGGACCAGACTGAAGCAGAGGCCAAGATTAGCGAAGCTCTGGAAAAGGTCGCTGACGAGCACAATGTGGAGATTACTGCCATTGCTCTGGCGTACGTGATGGCAAAGGCGCCCAACGTCTTTCCCATCGTCGGCGGCCGTAAAATAGAGCACCTGCACGGCAATATCAAGGCGCTCTCTGTGAAACTGACACCGGAGCAGATTGCGTTCCTGGAAAGCGCGGAACCGTTTAACCCAGGATTCCCTCAGAATTTTATCGGCAATGATCCAAAACTGACGGGCGAACCGGTCACGTACATGCGGCCCGCTGGCCAAATTGATTTCGTAAGGGATCCTAAACCCGTTGGGTACTAGGAGCAGTGGGCGGCTGGTTTTACTGGTTCGATCTGATTTAATACGAGAAATTACGATTTAATACGAGAAATTATGAGATACGGTGCCGTGTAGAGTAGAGAATTTGCATGTAGACTGCCACTTGATCCTTGGATTCGGGGGGTTTGAACCGTTTTAAGCTCGAAAGCAATTTAACCTTACGAGCAAAAAATAAAAATATAAGTTAAAAAGAAAAAGAGAAAAAATCAAGCCTTATCCTCGACATTAATAGTCTCATAAGGTCAAGGCATAGTCCTCTGTAACATAATCTGCCCAAAAGATCAACATAAATCCCATAGAGGGCTGAACGCTGCCCTCGTCTGCAATTAAACCCGTTTGTCTGCAACACTCGCTAGAGTTCCGACAGGAGCAGTGCCGACAGGAGCAGTGCCGACAGTTGCCTTCTACTACGTCATCGTATGCACCATTACGGGTAGAGCTAGAGTATAGCTCGCAGATCATCAGTTATCCCTAACCCTAACCCTAACCCTACCAATGCTAACCCTAACCACGATGAAAAAAGACAACTAGTTTAGTATCCCACGTTAGCTGCCCTTATCTAATCAACCAATAATCGCACCAAATCCCAGTCAAATGCGGGGCGGCAGATACGGTGTGAAAAAGCGCGAGCAAATGGCACCGATCCAAGTTGAAGCGTTCGTGTTTGATGTTTTCGGGACAGTCGTCGACTGGCGTGGAGGAGTGGCACGGGAGGCGGCAAAATTCCTGGCGCGGTACTCGCGAGGAATAGACGGCTTTACTCTGGCTGACGAGTGGAGAAGGAGGTACAAGCCGTCAATGGACGCTGTGAACAACGGGCAAAGGGCCTATGTGCCCTTGGACACTCTGCACTATGAAAACCTTGTAGCCCTGCTCCCTGATCTCGGCATTGACGTGTCCAGAGTGCCGGCCAATGATATAGCAGAGCTGAACCAAGCCTGGCACCGGCTTGATCCGTGGCCGGACTCAGTGCCGGGCCTGGCGAAGCTGAAGGAGTCGTACATTATTGCTCCGCTCTCCAACGGCAATATCCGGCTGATAATCGACATGGCAAAGTATGGGGGTCTGCCATGGGACGCCGTTCTCGGTGCCGAGCTAGCGCAAACGTACAAGCCTGCGGCACAGGCATACTTGCGATCGGCTCAAGCTTTGATGCTAGAGCCGGATCAGATTTGCCTTGTTGCTGCTCACAATTCCGATCTGGCTGCGGCTAAAAGCCTCGGGTTTCGAACCGCGTTTGTTCCTCGGCCACAAGAGTTTGGCGGGGGACAGGTGCAGGACATTGAGCCTCAGCAGGATTGGGATATTATAGCAAAGGATCTGGAGGATCTTGCACAGCAGGTAGCGAAAACCGCAAGACAAGTGAGCGTAGACGCATGAATATGTTAAATATAATAAATATATAAAAATAATTAAAAATAATTAAAAATATTCAATATATTAAATATAAATAAATGTAAATAAATTAAATTTAATTTAATTAAATCTAATTAAATAATTAAATCTAATTAAATCTAATTAATTAAATATAAATACCAGTCACATTTAATATTTACTCAGGTATGAGATAACTAGTTAGTAGCAGTAACCATGATTCGTTTTGAAACTCGTGGTATAAAATTCTTTTCTTTGACATAATAAATATAGATAAATAAATAAATAAATAAATAAATAATTAATTAATTAATTAATTAAATAAACAAATAAACAAATACAAATAAAAGCAATTCTAGATTCTAGTCGTGGAAACTAAAGGCCACTAAATGCATCGAGTGTATAATTAAACAGCTATACAAGTAGCAAATGTTTACATGTGCCCACCGAGCATCAGCCCAGGGGTATGTACACAGTTAAATAAAGTAGTTGTGGGACGACATGCCAGCGAGATCGTCGAGCTGTTCGCGAGTAAAAGCCTTTTGGTCGAGGTGCCAGGTATCGCTGCGCAGCTTTCTAAACTTTTCCAGCTCCTGCCTCACTGTCCTCCTGATCGGGTGAGGGTCGTGAGAGCAGCTGGACAAGAGGGAAACGACGTGGGGCATCCAGGCTGGAGGAGCGTCGTAAGGACAGGAAGCCAAGACGGCAGCGAGTCCGAGCACTGACCCGTGTCTCCGTACAACGTCGGCCGCTGCCGAGTCAGCGTCAGACAAAGGCACATTCGCATTTGCTGGACAGCTGTCCATCTTGCCAGAGCGCTCAGTCGCTTCCAGTTCGTGGGCAAAAACGGCAATGTACTGCCTTATCAAACTGTCCCGGTCGAGCACAGAGCAGTGCAGGAGTGCCGTCATTCCGTCAGAGGCTGCGCTTCGTACTTCTGCCTGAGGATCAAAGAGCAGTTTTGTCATTGTGGCAAACAAGCGGTCACGCAGAGCTCCACGCAGCCAGTAAGCGTGGCCCCAGGCGAGCCTTATAATAACGGGGACCATATGGATCTTGTGGTGCCAAAACTGCCCTCCGTCAGCGATGCCCTGGACGACTCCGACAAACAGCTCCAGAGTCCCATAGCTGTGCTGCGAATTAGCGAGCCGGAACAACTGACCGGCTGCCTGCAGCCTCAGCTCTGGATCATCGTTCACGTCCAGCATAAAGAGCAGTTCAGTGAGGAGCCATTTGGCAGTGACGCTGTACACGACAGAGCCATCAAAGCCAGACGTTGCCTGCTGCAGAAAGGAGAGGAGCGTCTTGCACGTAGACGTGTAGGTTATATACAGCTCTGCCGAGTGCTCTTTTGTCTCGCGGCCGTTGGCAGTTTGTCTGCCAAAGGCGCAGAGGGTTTGTACGTACACAGCTGGCACCGTGTACCGTTCACTATACACGTTAGACACATTAGACGCGTTAGCGTCTGTAGACACGCTAGACACATTAGACGCGTTAGCGTCTGTAGACACGTTAGAAACGTTAGACACGTTAGACACGTTAGACACGTTAGACACGTTAGACACGTTAGACACGTTAGACACATTAGCGTCTGTAGATTCAGTCATAGACACGTTAGACGCGTCTAACGTGTCAGACGCGTCAGACGCGTCTCTGGCAGAGGCAATAAAATCACCGGCCCGAGTGTACGGCGGCAGCGGCAGCGGCCCGAGCATCTCGGCGACAGTGTACCCAATCTCTGACCGCACTTTCTTGTAAGGGTTGTCTGCGTGTTTGACGAGATGGTCGAGTGCTCTTTTGTCCAGAGAGCAGTGCCAATTGCAGGCGGAGAGCAGTTTACGGTGCAGAGCCAATCTCGCCGACTCGGCAAACGTTCTATCGGACTCTGGATCCAACTGAGTGTGGGCAATTACGTCGTACAGCGGCCAGTGCCTTGCACAGTCTGTGCCCGTAAACACGTGGCGCACAAACGTCTTCCAGTACGCAAAATTGTCTATATTCAGAGCAGATTGGAGGGCCGATTGTACTATAGGCACAATCAGCAAATGCATCTCGTCCCTCTCCCGCTGAGACGAATGGCTAAAGGCGGCAAATATACTACACAATACTTCTACGGCCGCTCGATGATGGAACTTTTCTGTGCTCGCGACACACAGCCGCTGCAGTTCTCGAGCTGCGTCGCTGAGAGAGACAGCTGCTCTGTTTACCTCTGACAACTGCCACACTCCCTTGAGGAAATTGATGACCTGGAACCTGACCCGTACTGCAGAGCCGCCTGTGTCGGCCAGCCGAGGCTCCTCTGACAGATAGCCCACCAGCCGCTCAAACCAGGAGCGGTCAAAGACGGCCGCCAGTACATGCAGATTCTCTGCCAGCTGGTCCTGGCGTAGATGGTTCTTTTCTTTGTCCTCTTTGTCCTCTTTGTCCTTTTCTTTATTGCCCTCTTTGTCCTTTTCTTTGTCCTTTTCTTTGTCCTCTTTGTCCTCTTCCTCTATGTCCATATCTTTATTGTCCTCTTCCTCTTTGTCCTCTTTGTCCTCTTTGTCCATATCTCTGCCCCCTCTGTCAGAAACTACCAACTGCTCGGGAAACACGAGCCAGCCGGCGGCATAAGAGTCCAGAAAGAACGGCCGGTCACGGCGCTGGAGCACGTCACGCACCTCTGCCTTTTGCAGGTGTGGAAAAACGTCAGTCGTAGTCCGCCTGTGCTGGTGGCTTTCCAGCACAGTTCCGCAAGCGACTCTCCCAATCTCCGGCACTTTAGTACAGACCCAGAGAAGGGGCAGAATCGTGGCCAGCATGGCAATCGAGAGCGACCGTGTGGCGGAATGGCTGTCCACCGTATACTCTGCCAGGGTTTTCAGGAGTGCATTGTCGGGACAGGTTTCCGCCAGGCTGATTGTCGTTACGCCAAAGGAGAGCATTATCACTACTATCCGCCAATGCTTTTGCCCTACACTGCTCGTGATGGAGGATAGAAAGCGGGCAGCCCCAACTTTGTTGTCCGCATCAGCCTCGGCAAACAGCCGAGCCAGATCGGCAACTCGGCCAGGCAAAGAAGAAGGAGCAGGCAGCTCTGGCAGGTAGCGGCCAGTGTAGCTCGTCCACCTGACCCGGAAGACGGGCCGAGTTGTCAGCTTTGCAAACAGCTGGTAGGCAAACTGCTTCAGGCTTGAGCCATCGTGGTTCAGGCCGAGCATTATCCTGTCAAACAGCCTCGATCTCAGCTTCCAGCTCCGTCCTGCTGCCTTTACAAGGATTGTGCTGGCATCAAACAGGTGCAGTGTCCCAGCAAGAATATGCTTCTCGCTACTGGCAGTGCCCAATAAAAGGCTCTCGCAGATCAGCGTCAGCGACGTCCGCACCCGTTTCACACAATTAACAAGTCCAACTTGGGCTTCAGACCGGACAGCCGAGTAGTGGGAGGCATTGCACGCTAAAAGAGCCCTCAAAACCCGCTCATCCCTGTCCGACATGTCCCAAAGATGGGCAGATTTTTCGAGACGGTCCGTAAAGTACGTAAAGGCTCTCAGTGCCATCGTCGACCGTGGGTAGTTGCGTCTTATTCCGGGGACACGGAAATGCTCAACGTCATTCTCATACAAATCACCGTCCTCCAGGGCATTAGTAGCGCTTGTTGCATTGGGTGTGAGCAGGAAGCAGTACAGACACGTCACCATTGCCTCCATACACTGAACCTCGTCGGAACAGTGGTCTTGCAGGAGGCTAAAGGTGGAGAGAAGGCAGTCCCCCACTCTGGCTCTGCAGGCTGCCAGTCGTGGATCTGTCCCGTCTTCCCCATAACCCGTCCGCAATTGAAAGCTGTACATTTCAAGGGACAAGTAACGCTCGTCTATACCGCAGACACCCGTGCCTTGTAGAGATTCTTGTAGAGAGTCTTTTGGAGATTCCGATTCTCGAGTGGCAGAGTCGTCTGGCTGACTGGTCGAGAGCAGTTTGGATACGCCATTGATACAGTTGGCCAAACGATTGAGAAGCAGTATCAGATCGGCACTCGACGTTTTGTCAAACTTGTACTCTGCCCGTACTACCGCCTCTCTAATTGCTTCAATTCGCTCTACGGAAACATTAGCTACTGTGGTGAAAATGTCGATTGCAAACTCAATCTCCTCATTGCAGGGGACGTGCCAGGCGATACACAAGCCGGCAAGATCACACGAGGATCCCCAAGCACTGAGGAGCGCTGCTGCGTCCAGTGCTTCCATATCCTGTACCGTCCTTCTGTCACACGTGTAGTACTCTACGAGTCCGCACAGTGTACTGCAGACGAGATCGTTTGCCAGTCCTCCAGCATAGCCTTTCAGGCGCAGAAACATCAGGTCAAAGAGGCGTAAAAGCTTCTTCTTGTACGGCAGAATACTCGCTCCAGCGGCAGGCATTAGAGCCTTGAGGATCCTCAGCTGAGCTACCAAGTTCCGGTCTCGCGGGAGCACGTCTTTAGCCGTACTACGCCGATCACAGCCAGCATGAGACTCTCTGATTTCTTCTTCTATACTATCAATGCAAAAGGGCACTATTGCCGGCACGAATAGGTCCTTGTGGATCATACAGCAACTAGCCACGGTTTCCACAAAGTTAACCGCCGACCAAGGCGGAGAGTCACGAATAAACTGTGCACAAGTCTCGATGGCAGACTCACACAGCTCTCCAGAGATGGACGAAAACATGTAGAGAAAAGTGCCTCGCACAAAGATGGTAGTCATACTGTTGGAATCCTCCGTTGAATTCTCGAAAAAACTAAACAGCCTGCCCAAACAAGCCGTAATAAAATCGTGAAAAGTAGCCGTTGAGGATTGTGTAATCTGATCAAGCGTGTAGCCGCCGTCTCCAAGGTCAGTATCCTGTTCTGCTGACCCGTATTCCGGACTCGATTGTGGCCCTGGTGCATCTACGGGAACAGTATAGTCGTCGTCAGAAGCGCATTGGTCCAGTGCTTGGATTTGCTCCTGTACCCATTCCGCTGCAATGTGCGAGGGCAGTGGTCCCGAGACGTCTTTGAACGGGACTAGCTGGAAGACGGTTTGAATAAACTCCAGAGAGGAATGAGTCTTGCCCACGTCGTTTGCATCAATGCCAGGCAAACACAGCTCTAGCAAGGCTGCAACGTGAGGCCTAAACTGCTTATGGCTGACAATAACCCGTACAAGGCTCTTTAAAAGCTCCATTGCAGCTGCTGTACGTCTTGTTTCCAGTAGCCCTTGCATCGCTGGATATATCCGTTTCAGAGCACCGGGGACCACCAAGTCTGGTTCAAGGTAGGCCGAAAAGGTGAGGCATTCAGCTGCATTTGCATAGACAATGGGAGACGAATCATAAATGCTTATAAAGGCAGAGTCTCGAAGGACACGGACCAACTGGATTTTAGTCGCTTTTGACAACTTTCTTGCCTCGGGTACTTGCAGCTCTCCATTCGCCTCCAGGTTCCATCTCATGGTTAAATGGCCGGCCAGACTGGAGAGAAATTTGGCCAGAGTCCTCGTTGCCCGAGTTGAGTTTGACGGGTGAAGGTTTGTCTTCACCCCTATCAGAAAACGTTGCACGTATGAACATATATTCTCGAAATCATCAGCAGCAGGATCTGGACCCAGGGAATACACGACAAACCGCGCATAACGATCTTCCACCCGAACCTCACTCTCTGTAATATCTGCACCGGCTCCCAAAATATGGCCCGCACCAATATCACTATCCGGCCTATACTGTCCCGTTACTGGCACCTCAAAGGCTCTCACAGCGGCAGACGCAATTTTTCTGCCTTGCTGCGGAGTAAAAACACCAAATGCCCCAAACGCATCAGCACCAGATCCATCCGCTAACGCGTCACGGGCAATCCGTGAAAATAGATCAATCATTGACAGGTCAACCGAGATGGAATTTGTAATGTACGACCAGACCAAGAAAAGTGCGGGCAAATGCTCTTGCAGTGGCTGGCTATCCGGTGAAGGGCAAGTTGGAAAAAACAGGCATAGTAGTGATAGGCATTTAAAGGCGCCATTACAAGATCCATAGGGGTTAGCCAGATCAAAAAGTTCCAAGCATTCACTCAGTATTTGCTGCCGGTCACAGGGATTAAAGTAGGGCCGTACTACTTTGACCAGCGCCACCAGCACCTCCTTCCAATCACTCCATCCAGCGGCAAAAGCAGGCGCAAACGGGGTCGTCAGCATACCCTTGAGCCTTTGAAAAACAGGCCGCCAATCTACGTCGAGATCATTCGGGGCAATAAAGAGTCCGTTGCTATTTGAAACAAAAAAGTTTAGCAGGTAGAGAAACGACCTGGCATCGCGTGAGTCTGGCGTGCATTGTACGACCTCATACAAGTTCAGAATCAAAGCCTTGCGAGTATGAAGCGCGAGAGGAACTTTGAGCTTTACCAAAGTTTTTATATTCTTTACAGTCAGTCGGGCTCCAATCCAGTCACGCGCCTCTAGCAGAGTCCGCAGATCGCGTAGTAGCTCCGCTGTCTGGTCTCTGCCGACAGAATCATCCTCTAAAGCGTAAGGTAAGTGTTTTCGATAGTCAAAAAGCCGTGTTCGCGTCGCATAGCCCAATGCATTTGCTGGACGATCCAGCAGAGGCATATACTCGGATTCTGAGTGTCGTAAGGGACGTGCTTGTGCGCATAAGTATGCGCAAAGTCCGTTCGAGGGAGAGTACGTAGGCTGGCAGGACAGACTGGAAGGCAAATTTGTATACTATAGGTTTATAATAATAAAATAATTATAGTAATAAAATAATTAATTAAAATAATTAAAATAATTAAAATAATTAAAATAATTAAAATAATTAAAATAATAAATAATTATAATAATAAAATAATTATAGTGATAAAATAAAATAAAAGAATTATTACAATCATCACCGATAAAATGTATAATTATAATATTAGTAATTTGTTTTACTCGTACCTCTAATGACGTACGCACGCCCGATCCAACCTTATCACACGTGTTATTTCTAACGCGCCAATTTATATAGAGTCTGCAACACAATAGTATAGGGAAAATAAAACGTTATTCTGAGCATAAAAGACCACCATTATTGCCAGCTCAACACGTTGCAATTGTGACAAGGAGAATGAGACTATTGACCTTTGCAGGAGCCATTGCCGCGTGTGCGCTCTCCGTGGCCGCGAAGTAAGTATTCACAGCTCGACTACAGAACAAGAGCTCATGGAATTAGACTGCTCGAGCTTGATGCCTCCAACTTTGACAGTATCGTTGGATCAGGCAAACCGAGCCTTATCATGTTTTCTGCTCCTTGGTGTGGGCATGTAAGTCGTGGTTGTTGGTGAAGGACTGCTCGTCTAATGCTTGCAGTGCAAAAGATTGACTCCAACGTTTGAAGAACTTGCAGAATCTTATGCCCATACGGACAAAATTACTATTGCTAAAGTCAACGCGGACGAGCACAAGGCTCTGGGTCAGCGCTACGATATCCAAGGATTTCCCACTCTCAAGGTAAACGAAGCCCGGCTTATTGTGTGCTATACTGATGGGTGCATAGCTTTTCAATGGCAATACCAAGGACCACGAGGACTATAATTCTGGTCGCGATTTAGAGTCATTGCAGACTTTTATTCGGACGAAAACAGGACTGGCTCCACACAAGCAACTGGCTAAGCTGCTGAATCCCGAACAGACTGTTACACTGACGGCCCAGAACTTTGATAGTATCGCGCTAGATCCCTCCAAGGATGTACTAGTCGAGTTCTTTGCTCCATGATAAGTTTTGATTATTCCCGCGCTTTACTGACATATATACGTGTGGGCACTGCAAAAATCTTGCACCCATCTATGAAAGCGTTGCACAGGACTATTCTCGCGACAAAAACGTGAGTTTGAATTATGCGCTATCGACAATTTAACATTTAGATCGTCATTGCCAAACTTGACAGTACTGAATTCCCCGATATTGCTCAAAGATACGGTATTCAGAGCTATCCAACCATCAAATGTAATTTAATTGTTCAACAGATTGAGCTGCCAAACTAATTCTTAGTCTTTCCGCATGGCAGTGCCAGTAAAACTGCGGTCGATTACACCGCTGGTCGCTCACAACAGGAATTTATCGATTGGATTAATGAGAAGGCGGGTAGTTTCCGTAAACTAGGAGGCGCTTTAAATGAGCTTGCTGCCAGAATTCCGGACTTTGACGAGGTTGTCCTGGGGATAAAGAGCGCAGCCGATGTTGACAAGGCGGTGGCTACTTTGCAAAAGCTCGCTGGCGCTGGAAGCGATGCGCAAGAACGTCCGCGATGGGAGAAATACTACTTTAAGGTTCTTGATAAGATTCGTTCTTCTCCTCTATATGTCTCTCAAGAATTGCGACGCTTGGAGGGCCTCTTAGTCTTGCCAACCGTTAGCAAAGAACAGTAAGTGGTGTTCTGCTTTGATTGTCATAGTCTCTTCTAAATTTGTTTTGTTTTATATTTTGTTTCATCATTTGAATTATGGATTAGAAAAGATCACGTTTTTATGTCGTCTCATTTCGTCTCGTTTTATTAATTTAATTTATTTTTTCAATTTTTTTTTATCTTTTGGGGTTTCTTTCTTACGAGGCAGGCTCGATGGAATTCAAGCGCGCCACAACATTTTGTCGGCGTTCAAGGGTCTACAAAATAATGCGCGTGATGAGCTTTAAGCTTCAAGGGTGTTAGCTGGAAAACTTGCAAAATCAAAAATAAAAGGAATGTTTGCACTGCGTGGAATATTTAGAAATAAATGGCATGACGCAATATATTATGCTTTCCAAATAAATCGTAAAATTAATCATTAACATAGAATATTCATTATATTCATTTATATTCATTATCACATTTTTATTTTATTTTTAATTTCAGAATTGTTGGTTTGTTGGTCGATCCCTCGTAGACATAGAATGGCGGCATCAAATGGTGCCCGAGATCTGCCGATGCTTGTCTGCTTTGATTTGGACTATACCTTATGGTTTGTTCTCTCGACTATTTTAACTTTACAGTCTCTCGGACGTTTCTTCTAAGCTTTAGGCCGCTATGGATAGATACGCATGTAACGCCGCCGATCAAGAGCACGAATAACGGAACCGTATTAAAGGACCAGTAAGCTACTGACAGAATCTCAAATAGTTTTACTGATTCGAAAGATATGGTGAAACTATAAAGTTCTACAAAGATGTTCCGGGAATTCTGGAAGAGCTTCGAGCAAATCATAACGTTACCGTAGCCGTTGCTTCTCGGACATGCGCTCCACAGTTGGCTCGAAAGGCTCTCAAGCTTTTTATTTTACCAGACAGCAAAGTATCTGCAGAGAAGGCTTTCGATGTCTTGGAAATATATCCGGGTAAGCAATCAGGGCTCGCCTTCGGTTTTGAAAGATCTCTATTGACACGACCAGGCTCCAAGATTACACATTTCAAAGCAATTCATAAGCGCACGGGAATCCCTTATACACAAATGGTCTTTTTCGATGACGAGAAGCGTAATGCGGAGGTTGAAACGTTAGGTAAGGCTTTTTGGCATTGGTATACAATTGAAAAGAAACTAAACCTTGTGAAAAGGAGTCAAGTTTATTTTTGTGCCGGATGGTGTTAATCGACAAATCTTCGAACGTGGAATAGACACTTGGAGGAAGACGCGCAACCATACTATTTTTTGAAACCAAACTCCAAAATCCTTTGGTATGGGAATACTTCTATCTTAGAGCGGACAATATCAGGTATTATAAAGATGTTTATGTGTCAAGTTTATCTTAATTGAGGGCGAGATTAGAGATTTTACAGTACATCGCCTTTGGCCATGGATACGTCAACGTTTTTCAACGGCAGCGAGCCATGGTCCCCTAGTTTGCTGATATGCGTACTTTACAGGAAATGAGTTGGCGGAGGACAAGGGTATAGATGAGGCAGTCGAAAGAGGCATATGGAACATGTGTTATGCACGTCTTGTCTTGAACTCGAATTGTTAACGGTACAAACAAGAATCAATTCTAGTAGTATATTAAAACGACATGAGTTCTAGGAAGCATCATACTCTGCGTTGACAATGATACAAGACGCTTTGCAGCATGTTGAGTTTGTGGCACAGCAAGGTAATAATCACCAACATTAACCCTAACCCTATATATATTAAATTATTAGCATTAATGCTTATCTTGCATAAAATACCGAGTCCAATAATATTTAGCGATAAGTGTCAAGCGTGAAAAGTACAGATATACCACTGCAGTCTCATACATTATAGGCAGATAAACGTAACAATAGTGATTTTTTTAGTATAAACTTTTATTAGAGAGCGCTATATACAAAAATTTAAAGAGCCATCATCGAGAATGGGCAAACCTCGTCGAGGTCCAACCCTTCCCGGGGTTTTGAAAAGCCAGATTGACGGATTGGCGGATACAAGCTCAGCTTCAAATCGACGCGACTCTAAATCTCAAAGAAATGGCAAGAAGAAAGCGAACGGTCGAGAGACCTCGCATGGCAAAGGCAAAAGATTCGACTCCAACAATAGCTCAATGAAACGAAAACTTGGGGCATATGATCTGGCAGAGTCTGAGTCTGACGATGCGGCCCACGATGATATGGAGGAGCAAGCTGAGGGTGTTCAAGATCGTTATGCGTTTGACAAGGACAATGAGGATATGGACGATGAAGAAATTGATAGTGACGAAGCGTTTGATAGTGCAGATGATGAACAGTTTGAAGACTGGAAGTTTTCCGGTAGCTCTGCTAATACCAAGAATAAGGACAAGAGATCTGTGGACAAACTCGAGCGAAATAAGGCAATTTTGAAAGAAGAAGAAGAAGAAGAAGAAGAAGAAGAAAGTGATGATGAACTTGGGAAAGACAATGATGGCATTACACTCTCTGAAATGTTAGATCGTGGATCCAATGAGGACTCGAGCGACGGTAGTAGTCAAGATAATGACTCTGGGTCGGAGAGTGATGAGGGCAGTAGTGAAGGCGGTAGCGATTTGGAAAGCGACGCAAGTGCAAGTGACCTGGAGGAAACGGAGCTAGATCTGTCTGGCGAATCAAACAAATCTTCAAATTTACAAGCTTTTATTGCCAAACTCGATGCCAAACGGAAGCGGGATTCACAAGCTGAAGACGCTGTAGAGTCGCGAAAGCGCAAAACACACTCTGATGACCATTACGAGTCTCGTCGAGAATCTCAGTACAATGTTCCTTCAACAGCAGGAACAAAGCTAACCCTAAATGACATGATGAAATCGCTGGAAGAGGATTCGGATTCCTTGAAAGTTATATCAAAGTTCAAGCCAAAAGCGTCGGCTGATACGGATGTGGAGAATGGGCCAATACAGCCGCCATTAGCACGACCGATCAAAGCGCGTTTAGATCGTCAGGCGGCATATGAACAAGCAAAGACGGACGTCTCCAAATGGCAGGATACAGTAAGGCAAAACCGGCAAGCTGATCATCTCTACTTCCCAGCAGGGCAACAAGACAAATCAGACTCGACCGTTAATGCAAATACAATTGCTTCCTCACACAAACCGAGCACGGGACTGGAAACGGAGGTACATAAACTGCTAAATTCGGCGGGGCTCCAATCGGAAAAAGATCTGGATGGAGTGGATGAGCTGGGCATGAAAAAACTGAGTAGAGAAGAGATTATAGCCCGGAGGAATGAGCTGCGCATGATGAGGGAATTGATGTTTCGGCATGACATGAAAGCGAAACGCATTGCCAAGATAAAATCCAAAACATTTAGGAAACTAAAGCGTAAAGAAAAAGCAAAGCAGGATATGCTAGTCTCACAAACGATCGATAGTGAAGCAAATGCATTAGAACCAAATGGGGAATCAGCTGAAGAAGCTCGATTGCGATTGGAAACCTTACGCGCCCAAGAGAGAATGACACAAAAGCATCGAAACGGGGGTAAATGGGCACAACAGGAAAAGAGAAAAGGATCTGCTGCTGCTTTTAACACCGAGTACCGTGAATCTGTTGAAGAATCGATTCGTAGAGAAGAGGAATTGGAAGCTCGAATTCGGGGGTTTAATAGTGCAAATAATGAAGACGGCTCTCACTCCGGATCTGAAGATGACGATGATGGATTGCTGGCCAAGCAAATCCAGGAGTTGGAAAGCGAGGATGGTACGGCGTTTGAAGGCAAACCCTTTAAAGGCAAAGGCTTAGCGCGTATGGCGTTCATGGAAAGGGCAAAGGAAGCAACACGTGTTCAGAATGAGGAGGATACAAGGCGTTTACGAGATGTCTTGGCTGGTTACGATTCTGATAATTCAGACAATGATAAAATTAATGGATCGGAGCACGCAGACAGGCCAGTTGGCCGAGTAAGCTTTGGCCCTGGCACTGTTGAAAAGTCAGAGACGACTGAGTTGGAGAATAGTGATAGTCGTAATAGTGATCGTCAAGATCCAACGGAAAGGACGGTTTATTCGCGGGGAACAGAACTATTAAACAGCAATCCCTTCACAATATCTCGCGCTGAAAAGGCACGCGATGGAGACCCTGGACATGGCTCATCTTTTACAGACGCGCATTCGGACCAAGAGCAGGAAAATCCTTGGATCACGGGCGAGACTATGGCAGAGGAGCCTTTGCGAAAGGCAAAGACGGTCGCTCGTCATCAGTCTGCCCAAAAAATCGCAAACAGTTCTCCAGAAAAAAGAATCGAGATTAATCCTGAACCTTCAAGTGATAAAGATGATGAGGATGAAGATGAAGCAGAGGCAAGGCTTGTCTATAATCATCCTCATAATAATAATACAGCAATTAAACAAATAGACCTGTTAAAAGAAGCCTTTGCTGGAGAAGATGTGATCAGAGACTTTGCAGAGGAAAAACGGTTACAAGTAGAGGAAGCAGCACCCAAGGAACAGGACATGACTCTGCCCGGGTGGGGGTCTTGGACAGGCAGTGGCATCAAATCAAGGCAGCGCACGAATGTCAAGAAATTCACGAAGCTTATACCAGGACTGGACCCTTCGAAACGCAAGGATGCAAAGCTGCAAAATGTAATAATTAATGAAAAGCGACTGAAAAAGGCGAAACCTTTTCTGGCTTCAGAAGTTCCGTTTCCCTATGAATCTCGGGAGCAATATGAGCTTTCTATGAACTTACCTGTTGGACAAGAATGGAATAGTCGTGACATGTTCCAAAGGATGACTAAGCCTAGAGTAATGGTTAAGCGCGGAACCGTTGTTGACCCGTTGAAAGCACCTTTTTGATATCCGAATAAGCTTTAACGAGGATTTTTGTACACTTGTTTCTTACAATTATTTCCTGGTTTAATTGAACTAAATTTACAGCATTTGCTTGAGGAAATGGTCTATAGTCTGATGTAGTTTTAGGTATAATTTATATTTTTTATACTGCATTTGTATTTATATGTATATATTCACTCCCTAAGTTTTGACACGAGCTCGGCAAAAGTGACGGAACTCGTTTTCGCCAAGTGTTTCAAAACGACCTTTTGGCGTTTATCAGTCAAAAGACGTTCCAGTGCCACTATCAGGTACGGAGCAACGCATTTCAATGACCATTCACTCGGAATAACACTGAGGACGTCGTTCACCTTTATATAACGGGCCCAGTGATGGATAAAGCGGGCAATCAGTTCATCTGATTCGCCAGCGGCAAACAGCATCTGCAGTAAAAGAGTAAACAGGCCTTGTCTTTTCACGTCATTACCACTCGACAGGGTTTTCTCCAGAGTTCCGCGTATTGAACCGCAAGAAAAACAATAGTATTCCGCTGTCTGGATGTCCCTTACCTGCAACAAAACTTTCAGGGCCTCAGCATGATTGCCCATGCGTCCGTATAGTACAACTGCCTCGGAAATCAGGCAGGGCTCACGAGCAATGGGACCCAGAATTTCCTCTATTTTGCGGGGGGAAACAGTCTCCAGGACCTGTACCAGTTTGGACTCCATTTCAACGACAAGTGTATACTTTTCTGTAACGGATGGCTCTCCTCCGTTATCCACAACTGTGCTTGCGTAATCCAAAAACTTGGGCTTCGGTATCCCACACTCGGCATACCGCTGAACCGTAGCTAAGGCCAGTTCCTTAATGCGTGAGTCTTCAAGCAAGCTTAGAGTCTTGTGCAAAAGTAGATCAGCCAGCTTGTCCACCAGCTCAGGATCGAGCAGATGTTCAGTGAAAACGAAATACTCCAATACCGGTAAAGAAGCGCCATTGCCAATAGCTGAATCAACGCGTTCGACGATATTATGAGGCCCAAACCGTCGCAGAATGGCAATTCCAGCCTGAGCATCATACTGCAATAGAAAAATGCCAAACTCCCACACAATAGCCTCGTCCCGAGTTGCCTTTAGTTCCCTGACAAACAGCGATTTGCCGTCCACGAACTTTGGATCATCAACAGCGCCAGATAATAGTTGGGCCCATGTCTGGAAGGCTTCACGGGGTTTTCCCATTTTTCTATAGTAAAGTGAGAGAGCATAGTATTGCCCGCAGGATACTAAAACATGGCGCACCGTCTCCTCGTCACAGCAAAAGTTATCGTCGTCCAGGAAGCCGATGAGTCCCTCATAGTCTGATCTTGCAAACATCTCCAGCAGCGCTTGGTCCACTAGATGCCAACGCCATTTGGGAACTGTCAGCGTGCAAACCAGGGGGTTACACTGGCGTGCAAAAGACAGGTACCTCTGTAAAATTGTATAAAAATCCGACCGTACAAACTCCCGGGCCTCCTCTGGCACACTGTCCAGGATCTCGTCTATTGAAACAGGCAAAAACTGCAACAGACCGTGCATGATATTCATCTCGCCGGAACGGTCTCGGTACTCGGGAAACAAATGCAGCAAAACCAAAGGATCCAATTTAGAAAGCTTCAAATAGTCCAGAGCATCATTGAGCATAAATTTATGTAAAAGTTTGAACGACAATCGCTGGTAAAACAGTGCCAGTTCCGTTTCAACACGTACAAGCTCGGTCCCATCGACTGTTCCAGTTTGGCTCTTTAACGATTCGGCAAAATCAATGGCAGACTGAATTCCGTCTTCATCAGCAAAGATCTTTGTCAGGATTTCGGTACTACTGGGCTCTGTAAAGGCATATATTTGTCCATCAACTGCTCCGACCAGTTGTGACTTACGAATGGCCGCCTTACGAGCATTGTCAAGAGCCTCCCGAGTAGGAGGCAGTTCTCCAACGCAAACCGTTAATTGCTCCATCAATTTTGTATCTGGGAACAGGAATCCAGTGACTTTGTGTATGGCGGCCTTCTGTAAGGACCATACCGTGACTGGTTCAAGGCTGCGCATATCGTATACTTGTACTTTTTCCGGTAATGTGACTATAATACTGCCCCCAAAGGCGGTAAACGATAGAGGGAAATCGTCAAAAACCAGAGTATTGCGGGTGATATTGCCCTCACAATCCACAAAGATCCCGATACCTGTTGTATCTGCACCCGTAGCGAGTAGAAAATCTTCATCATTGATAGCGCAGACAACAGGCGTTTGCTGGACTTGCTGCTCGCTACTAATTTGCCCTGAATCTATGGGCTCAGGGATGCCTTGCATTATTGGCATAAGGGGGATTCGCTGCTGGCTTTCGAGGTCAACAAGATCGTAGGTCTCTTCATTGGCAGCACAGGCTATGTGTCCGATCAGATCTGCCGCGACTGCAGGATACGCGACGTCAGCCAATAAGCGAAGCGAATTACTGACACGTACTCGCCGCATTTTTTTGGAGGCCAATATCAGGATCTCGTACGCGGAATCAGCTGTTGATGGGGCCAACTGCACATTCGTTACGCTTTTAATTGAGCGCATATCACTGGCCGGAGACAGTTCTGGCAGTGTTCGGAAGTAAAGCTGTCCATCTTGTAATTAGACTACGAATTGAAATGTAAATTAAATTTAATTTAATTATAATAATTCAATCATAATAATTTAGTTAATTCGATTTGAACAAAAGGATTAAATACAGGCGAATTGATGCGAATTGATGCAATGAAATAAAAGTGGAACAAGACGAAAATAGTTGTGTCAGTAGCCTTACCACATAGAATAACCGCCTTTGAGATTCGAGCTAAAGCGATAATGGCTTTAACCGGGCCAGCGCCAAAGGATAGTATGGAGGCCGGGACATATTGTCCATCTATGAGCACAAAATGAAGGACCCGTCCGTCTGCTGTTCCAGCATAAAGATTGCCGTCTATCAATATTAAGCAAATTGTACACGCTGGACTGCTTACCATTTGCCGTGAAGGTAGAGATTTCGGCATCTATTCGGAACACAGACTGATAGCAGAGTTCCATACCTGCATCGTGTTAGAGTAGCATTGCCCTGCTGCGCAATGAGCTATCGGCGAACGATTACACTGTTCAGTTTTATTGGGCTCAATCGTAAAATAAAATGAGCAAGCTGGTGTTTTAAATATTTGGAAACTAGTATTATTGTATTTTTATTATTGTAATTTTATTAATGTAATTATATTTTTCGATTTTTTTATTCAATGATCTCTACTAGTTTTGTTGTATTGTAGCACTTTTAATTGTATTTTCCTCGTTTTGTTTTGCTCTGCTCTTTTTATTACATTATTCTACACTAAACACGGCACCCAGAATAAGACATAAATAATTTATTCTGTAAATCTGAACGAAGACTTGCAACCCAAATTTTGCGCAATGGCTCGAGGCAAGAAGGGCCAGAGCATAGAAAACGATTTGGGTATATCTGACGATACAGGATCAGATGCTGCCTCGGGAAACACGACCCCAGTGGCTCCTGCGAAAAAGAACAAAAAAGCTGCAAAGGCTAAACGGCAAACAGTGGCTCACGAAGAGGAAGATGACGACAAGTACGATTTAAAAATTGGTGATGAGAGTGGAAGCGAAGATGAAACTGCAGCTCTAAAATCCTCAGAGAAAAAGTCGAAAGCGGCACCTGTGAACGCCTTTGATTTTCTCCAGGATGAAGATGATCAGGGAGACGAGGAAGATGGAGAAGCAGAAATTGATAAAGACAATGACGAAACTGAAGCTCTGACTAAAGGCTTAAAGGACCTTGATGTCAAAGCCGGCAAGAAAAAGAGTAAAGATGGCGGAGAAAAAAAGGATCGGAAAACCAGGTAAGCCGTAATCTTTTCCTTCAATCTTTGTGCATTTCTTTATTACATATTGTCATTTTTGATTAGATGCAATTATTAGATTTTTTTTTCTAGTTTAAATTGTTTTGACTGTTCTTTTTTCTTTTTTTTTTTTTTTTTAATCATTTATATGATTAAAAAATGTGCCAATTGTCAGTCTTGATTAGCTGTTTTAGTTTGAAACGCAACTTTTTTTTGGCTCAGAAATCTTCCCTTTATTTCAATTACAAGGACCTAACAATGATATAGAAAGAAAGAAAAGGCTCAGCGTATGGCCGAGGCAGCAACGGAAAAGGACGACAAGGCTGCCGAAGAGCGTCGTAAAAAACCCGTCTCAGCGGGCGCTGGTTTGGCAAACAGCCGACTTTTCTTTTCTTATGCTTCAGGCCAGCCGCTTGGTCCAGATGGCACTAACCCTGCTGATGCAATTGCAGTCACAGGAAACCTTCTTTCACCTCCCAATTCAAAGGACGTGCAGGTCGAAAAAGTATCGGTCTCTGCGTTTGGGAAGTCTCTTATAAAGGACAGTGAATTGAACCTTATAAATGGTCGTCGTTATGGACTGATTGCTCCTAATGGATCAGGAAAGTCCACACTTTTACACGCTATCGCTTGCGGCCTGGTGCCAGTTCCGCAGTCACTGGATTTCTACCTTTTAGATCGTGAATTCCGGCCATCGGAATTGACCAGTGTGGAGGCAGTTTTGGACATAAACGAGCAGGAAAGACGTCATCTTGAAGAAGAAATGGATGATTTACTTGGAGATCCTGATGCGAATGCAGTACGATTGGATTTTATTCAAACTCGGCTTGCCGAACTCGATGCAGATTCGTCTGAGCATAAAGTGAAAAAGATCTTGCACGGTTTGCAGTTCACAGAAGCCATGTTGTCCACAAAAACAAAAGACCTCAGTGGTGGTTGGAGAATGAGAATTGCTCTTGCCCGAATTCTTTTCGTAAAACCGACGCTGATGATGCTTGATGAGCCCACAAATCATTTGGATTTAGAGGCAGTTGCTTGGCTTGAAGAGTACTTGACCCATGAGCTATCTGGTCACACGCTACTCATCACATGTCATACGCAAGATACCCTGAACGAAGTTTGTACGGACATAATAAACTTGAAGGACCAAAGGCTCGACTATTATCCCGGCAATTACGATACCTTTGTCAAGGTCCGTGCCGAAAGGGATGCGATGCTGTCTAAGAAAGTCAGGCAAAAAGATAAAGACATGGCAAAATTGCAAAATAAACTAAACATGACGGGGAGTGATCAGCAAAAGCAGGCAAAAGCCAAAGTCAAAGCGATGGAAAAACGGGCGGAGAAAGAAAAGAAAGACAATAAAGTATTGGAAGAGGAGCTCACGCATGCAAAGGAGTTACACATTGTATTTGAAGACTGTGGAGGAGGAATTCCTTCACCCGCTGTTAAATTTCAAGACGTGTCCTTTGGCTATCCCGGTACTAACAAGACTCTGTTTAAAAACCTTAATTTTGGTATCGATTTGAAATCACGAATTGCCCTGGTTGGCCCAAATGGATGTGGGAAAACTACACTGATTAATTTACTTTTAAATAAGTTGGAGCCGACTACAGGACACATTTCGCGGCATCATTCGCTCAGAATGGCTCTTTTCCATCAGCACATGTCCGATCAGCTGGATATGAACAAGTCAGCTGTTGACTGGCTCCGAAGCCAGTTTGGGGATCGGCCTGAAGGTGAAATGAGACGGATCGTAGGCCGATACGGGCTGACTGGTAAGTCTCAAATTATCCCGATGCGCCAGCTCAGCGATGGACAAAGGAGACGAGTGCTTTTCTGTTATTTGGGAATGCGCCAGCCTCACATTCTTCTCATGGATGAGCCTACAAATGCTCTAGATATTGCTACGATAGATGCATTGGCAGAAGCAATCAACAACTTTGACGGAGGAGTCGTTATCATCTCTCACGATCTCCGCTTGATCGAGCAGACAGCTGAAGAAATCTGGCTTGTGGGCAACGAGTCAGTTCGGCCGCTGGAAGGAGATATTCGTGACTACAAGGATATGCTTAAAGCAAAAATCCATGAAGAACGGGAAGAAGAGCGCAAAAGAGACATGCTGGCAATGGCAGACGAAAAGCAAAAGTCTAAAACTGTACTCGGGCTTCATTAAGAGGGCTGAATGTATTACTTGTGACATTAGTAGATGCTTTCAAAAGAATAAATATCAATTTTGTAAATTTGCGACGAGAGCGAGATCAAAACGGTTTCAAGAGGATTGTAGACATTGAATATTGTAAAATCTTATTAAAGTGGCGGTCACGTGTGCAAAATTGTATGTACAATAATTATTATTATTAATGACTTTTATTATTGACAAATCTATACAAGGGCAGACAGCTTTGAGCTAATTGTCATTCTCGCGGCTGAAAGAACGATGGAGCCGATGACAAGAGCTGCTCCGGCAAACCCAAAGGCACCGTGAAAGTACCCAGAACCATTAGGTATTGCAGAGGCAATAGGAGAGCCTGTTAAAATTGCAAAAGAAATAACACCGCAGCACATCCCCACCATAGTGCCGATTTTTTTCATGTCGGGGCAAATTTGAGCAATAATAGCTGCCTGCAGCGAGATCATTGCGCCTGAAGAAAATCCAAAAAAAGCAGCAAGGACCCAAGCAGATGCGCGAGATGTGCAACCCACCCAAACAAGGCAAAACACGCCAGAGCTGAACACTGCACAAATTATCAGATTAAATCGGCCAAACCGGTCAGCAAGGGCTCCGGGAATAGTTCGGCCAAAGAACGAGGCTCCGTTGATTACAGAGATCAGGTAAAACCCCTCCTGTCGCCCGATACCCGCGCGTATTCCGAAATTAACAGAAAGGTAATACGGGATAAACATTCCCCAGAACCCGAAAAACAGTCCAATGACGACAAGAGCAAATTTGGTATCCTTGAAAAACGAAAAGTCGATAAAAGGACCGCTTGTGTGGCGGGGCAATCTGGTGCGAAGGCAAATATTGCCCACTGCCAGAAACGGGATGTATAGAAACGCAAACAGCCTAATGCTCCAGCCAAACCCGAGATTAGAATTATTGAGGCATTTGTTCAGGACGATAGGCCAGACAACGCCGCCCAGGGAAGATCCAGCGGCGGCCAGACCAAGGGCGATTCCTCGTTTACGAGCAAAGTAGTGGTTAACGCACCCGATAGACGGGAAAAACATTAGAGCATTGGCCAGGCCGAAAGCAACGCCCTGGGCCAAAAAGAATTGGTAATATTCGTGAGAAATTGAGACCATCATAAACGCAAAGACAGCGAGCACTGAGCCCGACAGAAAAATCGGCTGTACTCCCCATCTGTCGAACGCTCGGCCCACGAGTGGTCCAAAAAAAAACATTAAAAAGCCCTGAAAAGTGCCTATCCACGATACGTCAGACGCGGATTTGTGTGCCAATTGGTGTGTCAAGTAGTACGGCTCAAAGACACCAAAGCTTGTGATTGTGCCAAAGGCGACAAAGTAAGTGCACGCAGAGCCGAGCACGACGAGCCAGGCTCGCAGCCCGCCTTCTGGGAAATCTGGCACTGGCGCAGGCGGAGGTGCAGCGCTCGCCTGCTTTTCCATAGTAAGCGCGTCTTGGTCTTGCGAGTCATTCTGCGAAAGCTGAGTCTCGTCTGCCTGACGCGGAGCACTGCCTGCTCGCTCACGACGCATTTCTGACGCGTTTCAATTGCCTTTTCTGCGGCATAGAGCTTAAACTGGCTCGGCCTTTTATAAATCGATCGCGTAGCCATCTGGACCGTGGACCGTGTCACGGCAATCGGTACACCGATGCACCGATATATACACCGAAGTACCGATATTCCTCCGACTGGGGTATGTACAGTATTTATTGTAAAGTTTTTATTGTAGTGTTTATTGAATAATGTTATTGAATAGTGTTTATTGAATAGTGTTTATTGAATAGTGTTTATTGTATAATTTAATCTTTCTATACCCTTTCAGCAAACAGCGATACCCGGACCTCTGAAACGAGAACAAATAAGCGACGTGCGCCTATACTGACTGTTTCACAAACAGATTCGGCAATGCCGACAGGCAGAATGTTGCTTTAACGCGCGCGCTGTTCGCGTAGATCGCGTGCGTGAAATGACGCTAAACTACAAAGGGTTTTCTACTCTGGAGCGATAGGTCTATTATAAGAGTCAAACAATTGACGGCGTTTAATCTGGTTTTTATCTGTGTATATATATATACACATACACACTATACGCGTACGAAGTGTATATATCTGTACGTGTATAGAAAAACAGTGTAGACAAGCTTTGGAGAAGACGCAATGGCTAAAGAATTGGACTTTGTCAAATAAAACCAGCATTGCAGCCAACATTGATTGTGCTCTAACAAAATCATAATACTCAATGAGACAAATACAGTGTGGGCTAATTTGCAGGCAGCCAGAGTGCTGTTAGACTGGTCTGGTATATATCTGAATTGAATGTACGCGTATATGACTAAATGTGCCTATTATCTAAAATGTGTGTCTATTAAAAGTATAAAATATGCGTATATAGTACTGAATATATATATATTCCTGTGTTAGTATAATAAGTCTACCATTCTCGAGTACATGGAATGAATGGGTTGTGGATAAACACAGAATTACACTGCCAGAAACTAAATTTAATTCGTTTAATGAAAATATGAAAAGTCAGCAGTATTTGATAATATGGCTTTCCTCCAATTTTGGACGCCCATTCTTATTTCCGCCCAAAAACTAAATACAAATAAACACATCTTCCTTGAGCAGCTTGAGTCTGAGCTTTAATCTCGGTTTTCCGTCGTCGTCTGCAACGGACAAATTGTCAAGTTTTAGAGAAAGACTACGGTTTTGAAGGCCCCGAAGAAGAAAACCCTACATTTTTAGACATGGGCAGTCGACGGTCCTTGTCTCTCATCTCAGTTATCCTTGCTTTAAGCATTTCTGACAGCTCAGACGCTGTAGTTCGCCGTTTAACTCCATTCTGCCCCAGACCATCAATCTGAGATTGTGATTGTGGGCCTGCCGCCGAATTATACGAAGCCATTGAAGGAGGCAGAGCCCCTGAGCTTGCTGAACCTTCTCTTACCCGTGATTGTGGTCTCCGCCTCTGATCGCCTGTGAAACTGGGTTGCGCCGATGGTCCCTGGAACGATGAAGAGTAAATTGGTATATTCTCCTTCTCTATTGAACCCACAGAGTGGAAAGGCTCGGGGGATAATACACGTGAACTCGGCCGGCTATTGCTGCTTTTCAAATGATCCAAATCTTGTTGTAATCTTTGGGCTCTTAGTTGAGCAGACTCGGACTCGTTTTGTAATCGTGTGATTTGCGAATCGCGTGCTGCGATCTGCAACAATAGATCGGAGCGTTCGTTGAGAATTTTGCGTATCTGAAAAGCAAACAGCGTTAGTCTTGCAACGATTTGTGCGAATTTCAATTGGATTCAATTGTTGATTTAATAATTATTATTGTATTTTTGTTATTAAATTTCCCGTTCATTAATTATTTAACCACAGCTCATTCAACTATTTCCTTTCTGTGCTCTTTCATTCTGTCTTTATCATTTTTTAAATTTTATTTTATTCCTTTCTTACCTCTGATTGAGCTTGATCAAGCTGCATCGCCAACGATTTATTCTCCTCCATTAGCATACCCGTCCTCTGTTCCATTGTAGTTCGAAGCCCACGTAGCTCGTCCAGCTCCTTACGATCTTGCTCGCTAATTTCAGCTCGGCGAGCTTGTAAGCTCGATCCCAGTACAGAGTTGCTCTGTGGATTCGATCCGGCCGGTAGAGGCTTCTGTAGTGTCCGAGCAGTCAATGAACGGCCTGCTGATGGCTTTTGAAAGCTCTGTGGACGTTCTGGTGATGAAACAAAATTGGAGACAGGCTCCACATTATTTTGCAATTGCTGACGGGAAGGGATTTTGCTCGCTGCGGACAAAGGACGTCGAGAAGGCGAATTTGCTGCTGAAGAAGAAGCAACCGTCTTTTTAACCAGACGGGTCTTTGCGCCCTGGCCCGCTGGTAGTGAGGATCCATTGCCACGAGGCAAAGAGGCATTTGTAGACGATTGACCAACAGATTGAAGTTTAGGCTTGACGGGCTCTGGCTTGGGGGGTTTTGCTCGGACTACTGCCTTCTCGAAAAACTCGTGAATCTTCGGTTTGCGGAGATCTTCAACTTTATCAAGGTAGGGATTCATAGCTCTTTCCCCTACAATTTTCATAAGTGTCCCCAGTACTTGAGCAGCAGCCAGCCGTACAGGCTCAAAGGTATCGCCCACCAGTTTTAAAGCCATCTCCGCAATAAGCTTCTGCTCAGCTTTTGCCGGGAATTCAAGAGTCTGTTCGAGCGACCGGCTTAGAAAGGCTAAGGATTCGGTTTTAATTTGTGGGTTCTTGTGCTGACTAAATTCGGCCACGTCTTCCAAGATCGAATTTAAGCCAGACGATCGAGCAACTGCATCACAGGCTCTTGATAAGGCTTCTACCACATTTGCCTTCTTCTCCTTAAATCTCTCAAGCATTGGAGCCAGAATTATAGGCTTGTAAATAGCAAATTTTGTTCTCAGCCCATTGGCAAACGCCTCCACACAATTAGCTGCCACCACTACACACAGAATATTGGCATCTTTCATGCTTTTCGCCAGAGCTCGTATTATTTCCGAGTAATCGTGTTCATCTGCAATACGGACTACTTGAAGCGTGGATAGCATGGCATCCAACGCCTCTTTGCGATCTTTCCATTTGGCAGAGCCCAATTTTTCAAAGAAGTCTTTAGGCATTTTAGCCAAAACTTCAACAGCATCAGCCAGATCGAAGGGGTCGACTGACGCTGAATCATTATTCCCGCCTCCCGTGGCAGCTGGCTCATCATTTTCCGCCCCCTGCGCCGCTCCTGCTTGCCTGCCTTCATCATCCTCCACCGGCCTTTGCGACCGGAGATACCGCAGTTGTTTAGGTTTTTCTCCTGACTGCTGAACTAGAGCAAAAGCAGCTTCCAGTTCTTTAGCTTGAATGGGCTTTAATTCCGCAAAAAAGACAGGCTTAATTCCCTCGCCGAGCCAGCGGTACAGCTCACACGCCAGCTCAGATGCTTCTTTGCGCACGTTTTTATCACTGTGTCCAAACAGCCGTGGAAGCTGTTTCAGTATCATTTTAGGTCCAATCGTTTGGGCACCAAACTGCTTGATTAGCGTGTTGAGGCAGGCAGTAGATGCGGCTATAGTCTTGGGCAGCTTGTGGCCAAGACCAATGGCGATTATATCATCAATCACGGGTTCTGGTGTGTCAAGCTCTACAAACCAAGCACACGCGTCAAACGCCTTGTTTCGCGTTCCGCCACGTGTACTGGCAAAGCACTTCTCCACAAGACTCGGGACCACTTGAGGCCGTGTCCGGACCGCTGCAGACGGACCAGCGTACTCGAGGAACGCGTTTAATGCGGTGAGCGCGTGCTCCTGAGCCACCACGTTTGAATCCGTAACAGACTTTTTCCATAGCGAAGAATCGGCCAACCAGATTTTAAAGCAAGGATCAGATTCGTCCGGTGACACGACAAACTGCCGTGCTGCTTCCTCGTACGCGGACACTCGCGCTTTCCATACCTTTTTGTTAGCAAACCTCTGGGCAAAGCAAAGAAAGGACCGTTGAATGATGGAGACAATGGGGTTTAGAGACGAAAAATTGAAGTATATCAGCGATGTACCTTGTGGCCTAGTCGGTCTATTAAAGCCAATTTTGAGAAATCTTCAGGCTGGTCGTCCGCCGACATTATGATGTCTGCGTGTTTACCGCTTGTTTATGTCGTCGGTCGTTTGTAAATACGACTATTTTAATATTACTATAACAGCCTAACAATAGCAATATTATAATAATAATAATAATAATAATAATAATAATAATAATAATAAAATAATAAATAATAATAATAATAATAATAATAATAATAATAATAATAATAATAATAATAATAATAATAATAATAATAATAATAATAATAATAATAATAATAATAATAATAATAATAATAATAATAATAATAATAATAATAATAATAATAAATAATAATAATAATAATAATAATAATAATAATAATAATAATAATAATAATAATAATAATAATAATAATAATAATAATAATAATTAATACAAAAGCAATAATGCTTGTATAAAAAGAGTACGGGGGCATATCATTTTTCTATTCAGCTATTATACGTTTCCTCCCTATTATAATACAAAAATGAAGAGCAAATAAAACCGTGTGTTGGATTACTATAGCAACAGAAAACCCTGTACAAGACTAAGTTCTGGTGGAAAAAGACGGCTCATCAAAAGTTGTGAAGCCAAAGCTCCGACGTTTCAACGCTGTCAAATCTGGTGTTTCAAAGCCTGAGTAAGATCGAAGTTTGCTTCATTTCGTGGGTTAGCTGACTTGCCTTTGTAGACTAGTAGCTACGCGTCATGTCCTCGGAACTATGGTACATTTCTTCCAAGATTTGTCGTTTAAGCTAACCTTTGGCAGTCCCGTTTACGCGCCCTTCTTTGGAGTGGTATGAGATTGGAAAGTGTCATTGTGTGCTAAACAGTTAAAGATGGGCTGCGCTTCGGCTATCATCTTCTCCAGTATGTATTATATCGTCGATTGAATAGCTAAATTCCGTCTAGGCTTCGGTGCGGCTTATGGTACTGCTAAATCTGGCGTGGGTATTTCTGCCATGGGTGTATTGCGTCCGGATCTTGTGATGTAGGCTCAGTTCAGGAAATGTTTTTCTAATTTTTAGGCGTAATATCGTCCCTGTTGTCATGGCTGGTATTCTGGCCATTTACGGTCTTGTGGTATCCGTACTCGTTTCAGACGGATGTGAGTCTCGAGCAGTGTCTTTATCGTAATCTAACTTTTGCAGTGGATCAAAAACAAGCCCTTTATTCTGGATTTATTCAGCTGGGTGCTGGCTTGTCTGTGGGTTTGGCTGGATTGGCCGCTGGCTTCGCTATTGGCATCGTAGGCGATGCTGGCGTACGTGGCACTGCCCAGCAGCCAAAGCTCTTTGTAGCGATGATTTTGATTCTCATTTTCGCTGAAGTTTTGGGTCTTTACGGTCTTATTGTAGCCTTGCTGCTCAACACTAAGGCTAGTAACGCAACGTGCAACTAGGTTCGCAGCCGTTCCAAATTCGCGGGTTACTGCACGCTCATCCGTTGCAACTTGTGCTCTCAAAATCATATGCAGTTGCTTCAGATAGCGATTGTCGTCAATTAGCAAATAAGCTCGAGCCATGCGAGCATTTAGCAATAAAACCAGTCAATCAATCAATTAACCAATATTTGAGCATAGTCTTTGTATGTTTTTGATCATTTAATGTATCAATAGAGGGAGGCAAATGATTGATTTTCAGGTTCCGATCGAAATCTAGTCTTTTGCAAAACCTGATGTTAGCTATTGCGGCGAGCTGAATAAATGTTGCAGAACGAAAGCGCTTTATCATATTCGCTTTGACCAAACGATTAGATTATATGATTTAGTTGGCAGTCTCATAGTATGGCTATCAAGTATATTTGTTGCAATTCTATTGGCAATATTATCACGGGGCCCGTGAAACCTATACTAAAATGCTTCTTTGATGCAAGTAAATTTAAGAGCCAAATGATTAAACGCATAGACTAGTGGACTATCTAGATGAAAACCCTAATTGTCAAAGATAGCTTATGAAGTTTGGAGATGCGTATGTCGGGAAATCTATAACCATTGTCCTCGCGTAACATTGCCTCAAGGACGACGCGTTTAACATTTAATAGACTAATCATTATTCTTTGTTACAGCACAGAGCTCCAAATCTTAAGCTACTGTTCCATAGTGCTGCCTTTCAAGACTCCTTTTGTAGACAGAAATGGCAAATGGATTCATCGCTGCCCTGATACTGCAAGGTTTTTAGAGCGTTACTCTACGCCAATCCGGGAACAAGGCCTTTTTTTTTTAATATGCGTGGTTCTGTGAAAACGGGTATGATCTGTGATTCACGCAGTGATGCACGCAATGGTGTACGGTCGAGTCATTTTAGATTATCAAGAAAAGTTTCCAATGCCACTGTGTCAAATAATATATGCACAAAAATAGCTTGATTATGTATGAAATGTATGGCAACATCGCCTAATAATTGCTTATTAGCCTCGCCATGTGAGTGTGCTCGGCTAAAAGCGGAACAAGCATTAACCGTTTAACTGCATGCAGTTATATTAACAGTGCAAGAATTAATTTCTGCCCGATCTAATCTAGTAATGTTCTGTGTGCCTGAATCTCCATCGCCCAACATTGCTTTGCATTCTACTATCATCCTCGATCGCATGATACACCCGCCTCCAATTTTTGTTTGTCGGTTTATCTCACGTGGATGATGCACACAACCTTTCGCGTATCCCCTCCAGATATTTCCTGGCGAACCCTGAGCGTTTTCTACTACAATAACCAACTTCGATATTTTGTTTGAAGTCTCTAGTTGTCCTGAGTTGTCCTATTCTCGATTGACAAGTAATCTACTTCTTTTGGGACTCGGAACATTCCCCGTTAGGCGAGCAGACTTTGACCGACAAATTTGATCGTGTGACATATACGCGATGGCTAGATCAGCCGTAAACGGAAGTATGACGAAGGTCTAAAACTAAATGAATTAGATGCTAATTCGACGCACATCTGCCATTCTGGAGTAGTTAAACACGGCGGCGTGAAAGTAAAGCGTTATACATTATCCTCAACATTTTGAATCAGCCGGCCGAAAAGAAGCCCGGACTACGCCCTTTGAACTCTATCCTACTTTTCCTTTTCCCTCTCTACTCTCTGCCTTCTATCCCGATCTCTGTTCCAAGACGGTTGGTTGGCCGTTCGCAAACTGATTGACTATATATACACTTCAAGTAATCTTGATCGTGGAGTGAAGGATTCGATTTGTCCGGGGCTTATATAAATTTAATCTGACAAACCTGAAAATCAAGTATTATTCGTAGATAACACTAGCAGACTTATCCGAAAAGGATATACGAGCGCCATAGTATAAACGAATAAAAACAAGCTTACATCGGCTGTATAAATGAGAGACGCTTGTACCCCAATCTCGCAAAGGATCAGTTTACTCGCGGCAATAACAATTAGCCACAAAGTGGCGCCTTGTACAGCTGATTAGCTGCTTTGTGTGCCTTTTTCTTGTTATCTTTTTATTGCTCGGTAGTCTCTTGTCCCGGTGGGTGACTAGTGCGGCTGCAAAGGTTCTTTTATACTGTGCTGGCAATTTAAATGACCGCCAGCAGATCATGCGACTACGCCCGTGGTACATGTGCTTGTGGCGCAAAGACGCCGTCTTCAAAATCGCGGGTGCTTGTGTCTCCTTACTTGTTTTATTGAGCATCTGGAAACTGCTTTTGACGCCAGACGGACTCTCTCTTCTTGCGCCCTCAGGAACGCCTTCGAGTTTCGATCACCATCTCTATCTCGGGAATCCGCCCGCGCCATCCGACAATGGCGATAATAATAGTAATGCGACCCAAGAAATGTTTGAGCGGCTACAGGTTGCAGCGGAAGATTGCCGCTCATACCGAGATCGAGCTTCAGAGCTGCCGGAGCACGTTGTGATTCCTTTTCAAGACATACTCTCGGGCCAATTCCGACCCAGCGATTGGCTCTCGGAACTCGTCAGCGATGGCAGAATCAAAGAGCCTTTAAGCAAACGCGCAGCTGCCGCTTTGCCTCGGAGTGCAGATGTCGTAATATCATGGGTGAATGCCTCCGACAGCTGGTTTGCGGGTGCCAAAGCTGCTTGGGAGCAAATGGCCGATTTTGATAATTGGCAAGATTTTGCCCGGGAAAATGTCAATCGGCATCGCGACTGGGGGGAGTTACGGTACTTGGTCCGGTCGCTATTCAAGTTTTTTCGGCCTCTCAACTCGCTTACTATCGTAAGCCCTCTGGCCTTCAAGGATCACACGTTTGATCCAAGTGCAGGGCAAAGACCCGGCTGGATGATTTCACAAAAGGAGGCTGAGAAACATAATGTTCTGACACTAAGCCAGGAGGCCCTACTAGCCGAGTCGCATCAATGCAATCCCGTTTTCTCTTCTGTCGCTGTAGAAGCAGGTCTGCCAAATTTACCGACGGGTGGACGGGCAAACGCTCCAAAAAATGCACAAGATACACTGTATTATATGAACGACGATATGATGCTTATGCGCAATATGAGTATGGCTAGTATCTACTCACCATTCACTGGCTATATGATCAGCTTTGATTATGGGTTTCCACAGCTGTTTAACGAAATTGAAAGACCGCCTTTTGGACGAGGTGAATGGGTGTTTGGCGAATGGCCTTTTTTGAAAGCCACTTCGTTTGCAATGAGTAAGAGTCTTTATTTTTTTCCCTCTAAATATCAGATCCATAATACTGGTTCATAGGTTGCCTTTTGTTTTTTCTACCTTTTATTGTTTTACATCTATTTTGTATCCATTTTCTTTTTCACATATTCTTTAATTATCGTCCAAACATCTATCTAACCGATCTCTAGATCAAAGATTCGGGAACCGTCCGCGACCTTATCCTCGCCATAACGGCCATCCTCTGTCCCGCTCAATCTTGAAAGAAATTAAGCAGACTTTCCCTCGATTATTCCAGATTTCCATGGGCCACCGGTGGCGGGGAGAGTCTCCAGCAATACACATGTGGTCATCCTTTTATTGGTACCTTATGGAAAGGCACAGAGAGGCTTTGCTATGGAGTGCGCTCTCGCTAAAGTTTGATGACGATGGAGATCAAGGCCATATATCTGTCGGGGAGAAAGGCGGAATCTTTGAAATCGCTCGAGAGCATTTATCAGAGACGTCTTTACATAGAACTTCTCTCGCATCGTATTCTGAAAATGCCCAAAAAATGGGGTACGATATGTCAGATTCAAATTACGTGTACTGGACCAGCTGGGACGGTCCATTATGGCTCTCGCAACGGGCCCACTTTGATCCTATTCGCGACGAAGAGTTTGATGCATCGCTAAAGAATTCTGTTCATATAAATGCGACGTACCCGGCCATTGACGGCACTTGTAACTTGGATTTCTTGAGCCAATGCCTGCGCCTTGGCGAAAGCGAGTCCACAGAGACAATAATGAACAGATTTGTAAGGGAAAGAACTGAGTGTGGCGATTGCTTAATAAATGCTTTAACACGAGCTAGCGGCTCAGAAGGTCTTTCTGCCTTTCTACCGCCCAACAGGCGTGGAAATGGCCATTATTTACAGAGTGCAGACAATAAAAAGTCTCTAGTTGTGGACGGCAATGGGTCGCTATTATCGAAATTTGATGCTGCTATTCTTGCAATCTCCCGGTACTCATACTCTGTGTCAAACATGGATGCTGGGTATGTGCACCTTGTAGATTCTAAAAATGCACAAAAAACTCTCAGCACTTGGATCCATGACCCGCCGAATCAGATTTGCCTGAACGATCATATGGATAGTACCCATAGTCGAAGACAATTATTAGATATGAAACAGGTGCTTGATCACTTTTTCGATACTGTCTACGGAGGCGATATGGATACTTGCGCTGTCGAAATTCCCTCGGCTTAGACTGACTTGTTTAATGACCTACTTGTACATAATATTGGGCATATGATTGCTTGATTAGTGTGAATGTGTTCCGCTATATACGGTGTATATTACAATTAATACAATTAATACAATTAATACAATTAATACAATTAATACAATTAATACAATTAATACAATTAATACAAAATAATCAATATGATATAGCACACTTGTATCAAGAGATTTTCCATATGAACAAGACACGATGCTAATATTATATAGAATAAATTCCGTTAATAAATAATTAGTATATAACGAGCGAGCATAGCTCGCATAAACGCGAACGCGGTGTTATGGGCCTACGGCGGAGAGACGCGTCAGCGTACGGTGGAGCATTGGACTTGTACGTCAATTGCCCAATCTTCCTTTTTTATTATTTTTTTTCTGCCCTTTCCCCTTTATCGCTCCCGCTCTGACCTCATTACAGGTTTGCGCTCGACTATGATGCAAACTGTATACAGTTTGCTCACAATGCAAAACGACCCGACTTGTTTGGCATTGGTAGGACGATCCTGCTAAATGTGCTAAATGCGTGTATAGGAAACGGGAACGGTGTATCGTTCTACGAATTGTCTAAAGCTGAAGCAGACGATTATTCGGGTTCAAAGTATCACTCCTGTATTGATGACGCGTGCTAAACTAATGCCCAACAATAAAGGTTCGAAGCCAAGCAGATCGCGGACGTTTTTCTCGGTCTGTCTGTGAGCAAGTTGGAGTTTTGTGAGGCAGCGAACGATCTTGGTGCGTGTATTGTTGCGGCCGTTTGCGAAAGCACCAATTCGATCGAGGTTCTACGGCTACAAGGAGACCAGGCACGGCGTGTTACGTCTCTCGGAGGCCAATCAGGGCACCATGGATCGATCAATGACGTCTCTATACTGAGCCGTGAAAGTGAAGGGGTTGAGGAGACGTATGTCTTGTCCGTGGGCGATGATAAAATGCTGATTTCATGGACAATACGGGGCGGCCGTAAAGATGTTATTACAGCGTTTTCCTTAGCGTCAAGCGGAGTAGCGGTATCCTTTTGCCCAAACGATCCAAAGCTGGTCGTGTGTGCAGAGCACAGTGGAGCAGTGCGACTGCTAAATTGGTCACCGGAAAGTATTACACGCGCAACGTCATACTATCTGCCTTCGACGGCTGCGAAGCAATTATCCTTTGCCAATGGAGCGTTTTGGCTCAGTCAAAACGAGGCTGATGACCATGATAGAATACTAGCCTGTTCTGATAATGGCGTTGTCAGTATTTTAGCAGTACACGCGGATGGCTTACGGGCTGAATCGCAAATAGTGCTGCAACATGATTGCAGTTTAAAAGCTGCGGCTGTACATTCATCATTGCCCGGTGTGACCGCTTTTGTCTTGGCAACGAAAAGTTACGAGGACACTGTGCTGTGCTACCGTTTACATACGGGACGTAAGTTTGGAGATGCAGCTTTTTCCACAAATTTTCTTAAAAGAAAATATCAATAAAATATTTATTTTCATTTTTATTTCATTTTCATTTTCCTAACTTTTGTACTCTTTGTTCCCGTTTTATCGATAATTGTGGTGTTCGTTTGCTGAGCACCTTTCTAGAGCTGGACAACGAGATTCAAATGCCCAAGCGGGAAGTCAACCGCCAGCGAATACGGTCACTGACCTGGCATATCGAACAACCAATTTTGCTAATTGTTTTCGACAGGTCTCTTGCAATTTACTCGTGAGATATTAAATGAAAAAGCCATTATGATAGAGTATAAGTACAATTGGAAACACTATTCTTCGATAGCGTTAAACACAAAATCCACGAATTTATGGAAATCATTCGTGACATCAGCATCGTTGCGCAGAGTAGCCAAAAGACTTAGAGACCTCTGTAAACTGTGTTCCACGTTTGATGCCACAGCCGGCTGACCCTCATCCTGAAGAACATGCCGTAATACTTTGCGCAATTCGGGGTTCTGCGAAAGCAAGTCTAGCAATGGCTGATACCCAGCTGAAGATTTAGCAAATTTAAGCAAAGAAAATAAATAAATAAATAAATTCATGTGATATAATATAATGTAATCAAACCATAAAGATTTCAGGTATTATGAACAATATTTCAAAAACTTACTTGCTCTCTCGAGAGTCTTGGAAGGCAGCAATGCGTGCTCTGCAATGCTGATATTATTGTTTACGCCTTTGTAAATAAAAGGATCATTGCTGCTCTTATCAAAGCCATTGCGCGAGTTTCGCTCAGTCTGATTGGGTCCGATAGTCGAAGCGTTAGTCGATCGACGTTCGTCTACCGTTGCCATATAAATTTCATGTTGTTCATTGTGTGTCTTGAAGCAAGCTACGCTGCAGCTGATAATTAGCAGTTTTCTTGGGTACACTCTCTCCGTACTATTGAATAAGGCATTTTGGGCATTTATATTTTGCCGCTGCGCTACGGCAAACGTCGCAAGAAGAGGTGTCCACTTTGCTCGAGAACGGGCGAGTCGATCTTTGCGGCTGTCAAAAGATTTGCGACAAAGTCAATAATAATTAATCTTATCGAGCGAGACTGAGCAAATATTAATTTTGTCAAAAAACTCAATATTTCGGTCACTGACCAGATTGCTGCCTTCATTACTTGGAAGAAAGATTACTTGACACATCAGCGCGAGTAGGCACGTGTTATAATAGACAAGTAACATAGTCAGCACTAAATACAAGTAAATGACTTGCACCGTTCGTACCGTTCGTTGTATCGCAATAATCATGTCTGGCGAACGAACTGCGACATTAGAATATTCTACGTGCACACGTAAGCAACAGTTTTGTGTATAAATAAAAATGACGCACTCTTGCGCGTAAAAGCCGAAGACTGGCAGACGGGCAGAATGAGTCGGGCGGAAATTATAGCGTACGAGGGAAAAGTTGGCGAGCCAGAGATTGGAGCGCGTTGCGCGTTTTGCCGGGCACAAGGTAGGGACAAGGCTGGATCTGATTGGGTGGAGGATTGAGGAGAAGCTTGCTAACATTGTACAGACTTTTTGCCGTGGTCTTGTGCGTACTGTGGGGAAAAGTTTTGCGCCGAGCATGCAAAGCCGAAAGTGCATGAGTGCCCCAAAGAAGAGCAAATACTAAAAGCTCGAGCCGAGGAGAATCGGAGGCGGATTGGCTCAGTGGACAGGCGGCCGGTTGGTCCTACTGACGCACGGACGCTGAAGGCTTTGGCAGTTCAAAAACGACAACAGGAAGAACTTGCTGAGAAATCGCGTCGGGAGGCAACTAAAGCCCGCCACGCTTCTGCTCTGGCCAAGTTTACGAAATGGACATCGTCATCTTCAGCAAAGAAAGCTGGTCAGGGCTCAAATAGCCAAGGCTCTCTACTCGTACCAAAGCCGCTGGATGCCTCAGTAAGCCGAGATCAGTGTTTAACGGTACGCGTAAGCGTGGGAAGTGTGACTCGCTGTTTTATAATACCAAATTTTTGGTCTGTAGGCAGATCGATGGACCGACTGGCGAGGGAAATGGACGTGGAGAACCTCAACATGCGTGAAACAGACGAGTCGCGAAGGCTTCATCTCGTCTTGGCGCCTCGACTTGTTTCTTCGATTTCTTCGCTTTCGATTAAATCAAATACTGCTGGTAATACTATGAAGCAGCCAATGACTCTAGAGCCGAGTCAGCAACTGAGCAAAGTTGTTCAGAATAATGATACCCTTAAATTGGTGCGTGGACGAGTGTAAGGCTCTGATTACGGAATTGTTTAGAATAGCCTGGGAAATTGTACAATTGTGCTTTTGATTTCATCTTTTTTCAAAGCAGACTGCTGATTTTAAATGTTTATCTTGTGTGGCATGGGCTCGACGGCTTCTTTACAGGTGAGCCAATTGGAAGTCCTGTTTCATATGGATTGGGCTGTAGCGTAGAGCGCCATAGTAACGTAACAGACGGCTTTGCCTATATTATGGGTGACAATTCTTATATACGTAGATTTTGTAAATAATAATATTGTCAATTGTCACAAGTAACACAACGTGCATTATTTAATCCTAAATTTTGTTTATTAACGCGCAAAGGCTCAAGGGCAAGACGGCATGTCGTTTTTCGGGGCTGCGACGGCTGCGACTACCACTCCAGCCGCCTCTGGCAGTGGCTCGCAGGCCGATCTCAGTAAAGATGTTGAGGTAGAAGCGGCCAAATAATTTTCTTGGCTAATTGGTCCAGGTAGCACAACCGCCAGAGGATGGAATATCAGATCTGTCTTTTTCGCCAATGTCAGAGCATCTTGGGGTAGCGTCTTGGTAAGTTTGAAGGCTCAGGATTCTGGCCTGAACAGATTTTTACGAATTTTTCTGGCTTTTTTACACAATTTTTATTGTTACCAAATTGTGATATTAATGCGGCAAACAGGGACAAAAAGGTTCGGATATACGAAATACAACCGAATGGCCAAAACATCGGTAAAGCTCTTTTTGAACACAGCGCTCCAGTGCTATCATGTCACTGGTCAAAGGTAAAGTAGTTCAGACTGTAATCTGACTCTGTGATTTCATGATTATATGGCTTTTATTGAAATCATTTGCTTTTTTAATATTTTGTCTCTTGTTTTTTTGGTCCAAGGCCTTTTTATACACAAGATCTTGCTTATTTGTCTATTGGCCATGCCGAATGTTTATCAACTTCATCTATTTGTTTGCGTTTTTCTTTTCTTGTCCTTGTGCATTCCTATATATACATACATTCCATGTCTTGTTTAATGATTTCAATGTTACACTCTTCCTCTTCCTCTGCCTCTTTTGTATTATTTCAATTGTTTCTTGCTCTTTACTCACTGTCTAGGACGGGACAAAACTTGCTTCAGGCAGTATTGACAAGACGGCTAAAGTCTTTGATGTTCAAAGTGGACAAAATCAGCAAGTAGCGGCTCACGATGCTCCTATTAGAGTCGTACGCTGGGTTGATGGAGGACCATCCGGCCAAGTCTTGGCGACAGGATCGTGGGACAAGACACTAAAATATTGGGATCTTCGGCAGCAAGCACCGATTTCCACAGTTCAGTTACCAGAAAGATGTTATACTATGGATGTTAAGGATCAGCTTCTTGTAGTTGGTACAGCCGAAAGACATGTTTGCATTATAAATCTTCAAAACCCGGGAGCCATCTTCAAGACAGTACAGAGCCCGTTAAAGTTTCAGACTCGCGTGGTTGCCTGCTTCAACAAAGCAAACGGATACGCGTTAGGAAGCGTAGAGGGTCGCTGTGCAATTCAGTATGTTGATGAAAAGGAAACGAGCAACAATTTCAGCTTTAGATGTCAACGAGAACAAACAGGGATTGGAGGAAAAGATGAAAATGCATTTAGTGTAAACGCTATTAGTTTCAATCCTGTTCATGGGACTTTTTCCACTGCTGGAGCAGATGGTACTTTTCATTTCTGGGACAAAGACTCAAGGCACCGGCTAAAATTGTCTCCCAATGTCGGCTGCCCGATTAGTGCGACAGCAATTAGTCGTACCGGCGATATCTTTGCATATGCTATGAGCTATGATTGGAACAAGGTTGGTGAAGTATATTTGTATATATATTGTGTATACATTTTATTTAATTTTATTTTCGTAACCAGTACTGTTTGTTCCTATACTAATCGTTTATAGGGTTATCAGGGAAACGATCCAAAATTACCAAACAAAATTATGCTACACGCAGTGGGCCCAGATGAGGTATTATTTTGACTTTTATTGCATTGGCTAATCGGTCTAGATGAAGAGTAAACCGAAAAAACGTTAGGCTAAGTTGTTTTCTAGGTTAGGAAGATCTGTAATATACTGCTGCATGTTAGCGGCCTTTCATATCGATTAATACAACATGACAACAGTCTGGTGATACGGCAAAAAATAAGGGCATGTCACGAACCTATTACTGTAGAAACGATTTGTAATAATGTTTTAAAATGTTTTTATTATTCAATTATATCTTCACTAGTTTGTCATTGAGCCAAGAATATTACTGCTAGTCAGAAAATCTCGAATGTCAGAATTGAGAGACTCCCCGACTGACTCGGTGGGCGCTGCCGCAGCCTTTTCGGCCGATGATGCGACCAATCCTCTATTCTCCATATCCTTAAGGTACCGCTTAATAAGGACCCGTTCACCACGTAAAGATATATTTGCGTTACTCCGTCCCCATGAAACGCCATAAGCGTCCGCCTCGTCTTTACTTACGCGCTGTAATATTTCCTGCTTCCGCCGAAGCCGATAAAACTTAGCTGTTGCCTCCGCATAAGCCGTATTCTCGTCCAAATGACGTTCTGTCATTAACCAGGCCTGATGTTGGATGACACTGTAGTTAGTAAAAGGTCAACTGGTAGAATATCAATCTTTTATTCAATATTTTCCAATTTTTTCCTCTGATTTATTCTCTGCTAAATATTTCGTTGCTAATGTTCTTTCTCTCATCAATTGCTCTGTTCATACTTTTCGCCAGTAAGGGCAATATTGGGCTGATCCAGTTTGCTCCAATCATGAATAAAACCGTCCTTGCCGTCCTGTTCCATGACAACATAGGGTTTTGCTAATTCCCAGGGATGCTCCTGAAAGAACCTCCGTCGTAATTTGTCTTGCAGATATTTGATCTTTGGTGGAGCCGACCCGTACCGTGTTTTGCGTGACATATCAGGACCATGAGACGGGTAAGGTCTCCGCATTAGATTTGCTGAAGGCGGCCGCTCTAAAACCGCCCGGTACCATGTTGGCTCTGCTTTCAATATTTTTGTGCCAAGAATATTGGACGTGCGCAAGTGCACATCCAATGCTTTTGACATGCCGGCCCGGACTTTGAGGAAATTTACGAAAAGCAATTTTTTGATTTATACCTACGCTTATAACTAGCATTCTTTCTTTTTTATTATTATAATAATAATAATAATAATAATAATAATAATAATAATAATAATAATAATAATAATAATAATAATAATAATAATAATAATAATAATAATAATAATAATAATAATAATAATAATAATAATAATAATAATAATTATTATTATTATTATTATTATTATCTCAAGCATATTTCAAAGTAGTAGGCAACTTCCACGTAATTATTGATCAAATTAATATTTCTAATCTACAAGTAAGCTTACAGTTATCGTTAGGTGGGCTCGGTACAGACCGTCGTTTCCTTAGCCGCCCCGTCCACTGCCAATCAGTAAGACACTTGGGAAAAGGCCGTGTATTGATCGTCAAAATGACAAAAGAAGTGATCAAAGTAAGGTGCAATGGCGAGTCACCAGCGCTGATTTTTAGGTGGCCGTGCTGGTCAACATGCACGCAAACTCGGCCATAACAAAAGAAGGAATCGCAAATATTTACCGCGATTTTCTGCAGAAATCCATCAATGGCTATAACAGTTCCGTGGCACTAGAATTTTCATGGTACGACGCAGTGCGGCTTGAGTTTCCCGACGCGTCCGCTTTGGCCAACTTGGATCTGCTTTTGTTATCTGGAGGCAGTATGTATTGCTCTCGTGTTTTGCTTCCTTTTTATATATTTATCTATTGTCCAATAAAAGTTTGAACCGTCTAACCTTAGGCGATCCCCCACAATCGGACGAGTATGAGTGGATTAACAAGGAACGTCGGGAACTGGCTCGTGCGTTCACCGAGTATCCGGCTCTTAAAGTCGTGGGTATCTGCTGGGGACACCAAGTCACAAACATTGTTCTCGGCGGCAGTGTTGCAGAGAATCCATTGGGTTGGGAGGTAAGGTCTATCTTTTTAATTTAGCAATCGAAATATCATGTGTACTGATCGGCTTAGCTGGGCGTAAAAGAGATCAAATTAACGCGCGAAGGCTCCGAGTTTTTTGGGGTGCCCGCCCTGAGATTACACGAGTTTCATCATCGTCACGTAACAGACCAAGCTCCCCATACAATACGTACAGCGTCTTCTGTTTTGACACCACTTCAAGGAATATTTAAAGACAATCGTATAATCACACTTCAAGGTCATCCCGAAGCTAGTGCGCAAGTCATGCGAGCCTGGCTGGCCGACAAAGTTAATGGCAAAGGCATTGCATGGAATGAAAGCGATCTAGATTTGCCTCATGATGGGCTCGTAATCGGGCAGCGGCTCGTAAAATGGATCATAGAAGGTAGCTAGGATTAGGGTTAATGTATACTCGTTTTTAAGTGTCGTATTGCTTTGAGACAGAATAGTCAAATTAAAGGACTTTGTGCACATATATTATTTTTAATAGACCGATTGATAAACTGCGCACAGTATGACTTTGCTGTACGTACAAGGTGTGGAGTATAATACCGACGGTTACACATCCCACGGTTGTGTTACACAAGACTTTGTAGGACTTGTGTAAAGCCGTGTGAGGGTGCGCAGACAGCTGCCAGGGACCATCTAGACAATGGCATTAGACGAACATCCCGCGCCTGCCAATGGCAGCCAAACAGGTGCAGAACTCTTCAAACTACCTACAGAATGCCGGAATGCACGGACGCTAAACATCGACCGCATGAGCACATTGGACTGCGTTCGCACCATCAATCAAGAAGATTCGTCGGTACCACAGTCATTAGAGCCAGTGCTTCCAATCTTGGCTGCGGCTGTTGACGAAACAGTTCCTCGAGTACGAAATGGGGGCCGTGTAATATATATAGGTGCCGGCACGAGCGGACGGTATGCCACTCCCTCCTGGCTTTTTTTCTTAGCTATTTATTTATATTTTATTTTTATATATTTCTATTTTCTCAGTTGCAACCAAGATCTGTTTTGGCCGTTTTTTGATACTTTCCTCTGGATTGCGCTCTTTTTGTTTCCCTTATTTCACCACTTTAAAACGAAAAATCTTCAGCCGTTATCGGTTCTCTATGCCAATCAATCTAAGTGTACCTTCATGGTGTTTATAAATAATAAATTTTCCATCTCGTCTGCAGTTTCCGGCAAGTGTTCTGATTTTCAAGGTTGGGCGTACTCGATGCTTCCGAGCTACTGCCCACGTTTTCCGCGGACCCGGATCAGTTTATTGGCGTGATTGCTGGTGGAGATACTGCTTTAAGGTGGGCTGTTGAAGGCGCAGAGGACTCGCGGGATGAAGCGGTGCGGACCCTGACAGAAATGAATCTGCAAGTCATCGACACGGTTATCGGTATTGCCGCGTCTGGACGCACACCTTACGTCATCAGTGGGCTAGCCCACGCAAAATCAGTGGGATGTCTTACTATCGGAGTTGTGTGCGTCCCACATTCCGCTTTAGCACAGGCTGGGGTGGCTTCATTTGTTATCGCGCCTGTTCCGGGCCCAGAGGTTGGCTCACGATCTAGTTTCTTGTCATTAATCGAGCAGGTTGTTACTGGAAGTACCCGGCTCAAAGCCGGGACAGCGACGAAGCTGGTGCTTAATACGCTGAGTACTACGCTCATGATTGCTCTGGGCAAGACTTACGGAAATTTGGTACGGGCCCTGTAAGAGCCTAGGCTCTTAAATTTTTTTTTAAATTTAATTCTTGCTCTTGTGTTTTATAATTGACCCAAGATTTTATTTTATTTGACTTTACAACAATCTCTCTCGTACAACAAGTATTTTGCTCTTTTCTGAATTCCCATTAACTTCTAATACTGCTCTCTCTGACCCTTAAGATGGTAGATTTGCGCACAAGCAATGCGAAACTAGTGGCGCGCGCGACTAATATTGTACGTGAAGCTTGTGGCGCACGTATCCACGTGCCGCGTGGGGGCCAATCATCCCCTCTCGCTGAGCCCACGGACGAAAATGTGGCTACACTTTTAAGGGCGTGCAATGGCAGTGCTAAACTGGCTATTCTTGTAGCCCAATCAGGCTTATCTGTGAAAGAAGCAGAGCGTTCATTGGCCGCACACGGACGATTAGCATCTGCCTTATCTGATTTTCCATCAAAAAACTGTACAGATTTGCCATCAGACAATGTCGACGCAACAAACGGCAATTCGCTACCCACAAAACCAAACGGCACTTGGAGCCTTGCTATTGATGCGGGGGGATCCTCGTGTGATGCTGTTTTGCTAAGCAACAATGGCAGTTCTTTTCGCTACAAGGGCGGCTCGTGCAATTTGTATGTTTACTTTTTTATTTTGTTTTTCTAATAAAACAGTCTAAATCTCGGCGTTGCTGGATGCGTGCAACGAATCAGTGAAGCTGCGCGTCAGGTCACAGAGGAAGCGGCAATCACTGTGCGGGATGTTTCAGCTGCGTGGATCGGTATGGCCGGTCTAGATCGCCGCGATGATATTATACGGATGCGAGAGGAAATGCTCTTGGTTTTCCCCCACCTTTTGCTGGACCAGCGGCTCTTTGTCACAAACGATTGCCTAATGACATCAGTCGGCGCAGAGCTGCGTGGGAGGGCTGTGGGATTGATCTGCGGTACAGGCAGTGTGGCTATGAGTTATGTACAAGGAGATAAGCAAGACACGGGAATCCTTCCGAGACGCGTTGCGCGGGCTGGCGGATGGGGTCCCGTACTCGGCGATGATGGAAGCGGATTTGCCATTGGCAGGGCGGCGATAAGAAACTGTCTCGCCAGTATCGATGCTGGCACCAATCTCTCGCCCCTGCAATCGGCAGTTTTACAGCACTACAATGCGGACGGAGAAGATTTACTACGTAAAGTCCTCGTTACAGACTCGACCGGACCGGCTTCCGGTGCGTCGTCACGTGTCACCGAGATTGCCCGCACGAGTGGGCTGGTTCTCACGCTGTACGAAAGAGGAAATGCGGAGGCCGTCGAAATTGTGGAGGCGGCACATTCCGCACTTGCCGGTATTGTGCACAGTTTGTGTCGAAAGGACACGGAGCTTTGTCCGGAAGAAGCGAGTCTCCTGCTCGTAGGTGGGCTATTTAAAAACGAAAAATTTTGCAACAATTTTCTCGTTCGATTAAAGGCGCTCGAAATTCGGTTTAAAGCCGTTCGCCATATTCAGGACCCGGCGTGGTTGAGCGTGAATTACCTTCAGGCAAACATTTGAATTGGGAATCAACACGATAAAATATAAAATAAACTGGCAACGCAGGATGCCATACTACACATAAAAGGGAGAAGACATATGAAAACAAGAAGTTGCACGAGGAAAAGAAATTGCTAAAAGCAGGCTGCTTTGCTATCATAACGCTTTGGTTAACCCCGAATAAAAAGACAAATGAGTGTACATATCGTAAATTCATTACATGATTATAGATTTGAAAAAAATACATTTGACGGACTGCCTCTTATTATCGAAAAACTAATTCACATATAAACTGAAAACCGTCGCTCTCCCTTATTCTATTGCATTTGTCAAATTGGTATTTAAAGCAACTACAATTTTTGGTTCTAGTGAAAAGAACAAAGCAGTTAAAACGGAGCCTGGAAAAATCTAATACAGGGATTTTCAGCGAATACAACGGCGACATCTCCCAACACCTTCTCCCAGAATAACACAGAACTAAAAACACAGAACTAAAAACGTGAAAAGAAAAAATATCGGAGCAAGCTAATTTTCTGGTGCTTTCAGCTGTTCAAATACATTGGTTTCTCTAAGCAAAATGGCATCCTTCAGCCAGCTTGGCAAGAAGGACATCAAATAAACCCCTTTAGAAAATGAGCCTGTCCAAATGTGCAATGGGTAAGACCATAATGAAAGATCAGTAAGACGAGCATGGCCAGTCGCTTGCTTGACGAGATTGCGACTAAACTCCATCGTATTCATCATCTTTCCCTTCAAACGCGCATCTAATTCCTTTAGTTGCGGCTCTGTCGCCTTGTAAAGTGAATCTTCACGGAAGCGTTTCTTTGAGCCATTGTCCCAAATGTTGGACTCGATAGCGCCCGGCAGAGCGGTTATAACTCGGACACCAAACGGCTTGAGCTCTAATCGTAGTCCGTCAGAATAAGACAAGAGTGCAGCTTTGGAAGATGCGTAAGCAGTGTTAAATGGGTTTGACAAGACTGCGGCACAGCTGCTAATCTGCAAAATTGTGCCTTTGGCCTTTATGAGAAGCGGTGCAAAAGCCTTGCATACTCGAACAACCCCAAACACTAGCAGAGTTAAAATTGAATTTCCATGATAAAATAAAAGGAAAAGAAATAAATAATAAAAGAGATAGAGGAATTAAGCCAACCATTTGTTTCGTAAACAAGCTTGAACTCGTCGGCACTCATTTCAATCGCGGGTCCGAACCGGTGAATACCCGCATTATTCACGAGCAAATCCAATTTTCCTCCAAACTTTTCTGCCACAGTAGCCGCAGCAGCCGACACGGACTCGTCGCTAGTAACATCAAGCCTGACAAGAGTAACCTGCTCGTTTCGGAGCAAGGAAACCTTTTCCAAAGATCTAGTATGAAATTGATTAGGTTACAGTTCGATGCTAACTAAAAGAACGAATCTTTAAAGCTAAATTCATTCATTCATTTATGTATTTTATTTCTTTGCGCATGTTCCATTAATGACGCGTCTGGCCGTAACGTAAGCATTAAAGTAAACCCTACCTTGCTGCCGCGATTACGTGCCAGCCTTGCTCGAGCAGGGCACGGCAGATCCCGTCGCCAATACCGCCGGCACTAGTTCCAGTGACCAGCGCTACTTTCCCAGTCATTGTCAATTTGCGCTGCTACTATAGTTTCTGCCACAAATGCTGGTCGGCAGTCAATTATTTCCAGAGAGCGCCAGTGACGTATAGGGATTATAGGGGTTATATTAAATACTATCGCGCTTCCCAATCCGGCAGTAGTTGTTCCGACAGATACATACGCGTACCCAACCTTGCGTGGGACGGAGGAACTGTATTAATATAACGTTTTGCACACGCGAGTTTATATAGTTTAGGCTGAATGGATAGGCGGTGTTTTGAAAAATGTGGCTTTTGTATGAACATTTTGAACACTGATACCAGGCTGCTTTATTATTCATTTTGTTAACGCTGCTATTGTCTTTTACGGTGGTGGTACGATAGAGCAATGGCAGGTCGCCCCAATTGGCCCGTTTGTCAGATCGCATTGGGCGCCCGGCATATTTGAAACCATGGTGGCCTAATCTACGTACGTGGACGAAAATAGCGAAGGCATGGGAAACTTCAAAGTAAGAGTGTAGCAGATTTTTTAAGGTTAGAAAGGATAGTGGGCCTGGACAGTCCACATTAACCCGTAATATGGTGACGATAACCGGATTAAAGTACGGCTGGATGATATATATAGGCACGACAGCAGTGTAACAAGGAATAATTTAGGCGTAGACCGGTAGATGTTCTTATACATTGGTGGGGCCACACAAACCACTACAGACTTGACTGTACACGGTAAATCAGTCTCCGGAATGAGTTCAGGCAAGCATGTAATTCAAAATATGTTTGATGTTTGTGCCGTGACGGAAATTACTACGAGCGGCAATATCTCGAACCTTTTCCCGCAGTCATCCTCGTACGCTTGGCAAGTTCACACAAGCTTTCCGAGTCTCGTAAGAGTTTTATACTGAGTAACATTAATATTCCATGTGTAAAAGTAAGACAAGGCGAACTTTGTAAAAGTATGACGATAGACAGTGCGCTGTACATAGATAGTAACGTGCGTATATAGCCAGCGTGCGTAAGAAATACACACATTGTACACGTACAACTTATGCGAGACCGACTCCAACATTTGAGATATTCGCTCTACGCACTGACGTAGCAAACATCGGATCGATCATGTGGGCAGACGAGCTTATTGCGAGTGAACGGTAAAAGATCCACAGTACTCAATGGTACTGGGGAGCCAATCTTCACTACCGCGCCTAGCGGAGAGCAGGCAAAAGACTACTGAATCACAAACGAGCACAGGCTCACACAAGACTCATCTGAGTCTCCCAAAGCCTTCAAAAGTGGTTGGATCAATCGAACGAGCCTTTTCGAAACACCGGAATCGCAGTAGATCTAAATCAAGCAAAGCTGCTAAAGCTGAAGATTACCCTGGTAGTGACGACGACCACCGTGCCTCTAGTAATGCTTCCCATAGCACGTCACTTTACTCTGTGGACGATTCTATAGCGTATGAGCCTGCACAATTTAATTTGCCAGTTGGGTTTGAAGTTTCTACATTTAAAAGGGCGTTTGACGTGCCAAAAAGTCCAATCTTATTTATTTCCTATTCACCATCTAGCCATGGTTTATTTGGCTTTTATTCATATTTTGAACATATTTTAATTAATCTCGTTTGCTCTTGTCGCTATTCTACTTGAAAAGTTGATTCTTTTCGCTTCACTTCACTTCACTTCTCTTCACCTCACTTTATTTCACTTCACTTTGTTTTTTATTTCGTTTATTTTTTCAGTCCCCGTTCGCCCGTTCCCGTTCCCGTTCCCGTTCCCGTTCGTCTCTTTTCGTTCTTTTTTATTGCTTCCAATAATATATATTCCACCATTTGTTTTCTGCCCTTGACACTCCAGACTAACAGCATCAGCAACAGCTCCGAGAGCGATTCAAACTACTTGACAGCCCGCGTTCGTGACGACCAGAACCCTCAGACAGACACGAGGCAGCTACCAATATTAGACCGTGGGCGCGACTCGCGAGCGAAGCTGACCCTTCACTCGTCCCCTTCAGCTCGAGTGGACGATGGTATTCCGCCTCAAACACAATCAATCCCAACGACAGAAGTGACTCCGGCTTCGCCAGTTGTCCCGAGATCCAATACTGAGACAACAGGCGATCAGGGCATATTATCATCGTTCCTAAGTGCCGCCAGTAACGCTGCCCACTTCCTCCTTAAACACGACCAGGATGGTTCTAGTGGTGGGGGCACAAGTGTAGGTGGGGGTACAAGTGTAGGTGGGGGTTCTGCAGGTACGAGTGCAGACGGGTACATGCTCGGTGAGCCTCTTTCCAAGGGCCGATCACAAACAGACACAGATATAACTCCCGGTATCGGTGAGCATGACGGGGTCCGAAGTGCGACGAACAGCAATAGTAATAGTAAGAAAAATACAAATAATAACGGTAACAAACCCGAGCGAATGCATCCATCTGGCACGCTTTCCCTCTATGACTTGGACGAGATTCCCTGGCGCAATATCCCTGGTGGAGGAGAAGGTCCGGCACTGACTAGTGAGCCAGCTGCCCGGCTCAGCCAGGACCCAGGAGTTTCCGGGCTGAACTCTCCCACGGCGGACAATACTTTCCGTATGTCGAGGCACGAATCAATAGCTTCGTCTGATGGAGGAGCAGGCAGCAACAATTTCGACTCCTCCAAGCAAATCCCCGGATTTGCAGTGGCCTCCACGAAACGAAACAAAGAGTTTCATGCACTTTTCAAGTCTGTACCGGAGGACGATTATTTGATTGAGGATTATGGAGCGGCTTTACAGAAAGATATACTAATCCATGGCCGGTTTTACGTGTCCGAGGGCCATATCTGCTTCAATTCAAACATCTTTGGATGGGTAACAAATTTGATTATTGCCTTTGAGGATATAGTCGCTATTGAAAAGCGATCTACCGCCGTTCTCTTCCCCACAGCGATACAAATATCCACCAAGCATGCCTCCCACTTGTTTGCCTCCTTTATTTCGAGGGACACGACCTATGATCTCGTAGTTAATGTATGGAAACTAACGCACCCTTCAACACGATCGTCTCAAAATGGGATTAGAATAGCCGATATGAGTGAGAGCGATCGTGCGTCTGCGTCATCGGAAACAGGATCCGATGACGCAGATTTTGACCGTCATAACGAGCAGGACGATGAGGAAGATGACGGCCAAAGTATCGGCAGTGCCGAGTCCAATGCGAACACTTCCTCTGAGGCAAAATCGTCTGACGGTGAGGATGACGGCAGCAATAACGGCGGAGTTGGAGCTCATCGCTCCAGCAACGAAGCGCGTCTGCACGAAAAAGCCAAGGAGGAAGCAGCGCATAGAAACAGGTCAGCTAGTGCTCCTAATTTTGCAGACAGAGGCGATAAAACGGGTCCGGGTTCTTCAGCGCAAGACTCTAAAAGAGCCAATGGTGCTAATAGTGCCAATAGCCTTGTGCATCTTTTTGACGATGCTAAAGACGATCCGACGCAGCACGAGCCGACAAGTTTCCCGGGAAAGCAGTTGGAGAAATCGCTGACAAGCGAGACTATAAATCTGCCGTTGCCTGTATGTTTTCACCTAATGTTTGGCAGTGATACTGCGTGGATGAGACGGTTCCTGAGTGACGTTTCCAGCGTACGGGACATACAGTTTCGGCCTTGGAAGGGCGAGAATGGATCGTTTGAGAGGGATATTTCATACATTCGGCCACTGTCGGGACCCGTCGGACCGAAACAGACAGCTTGTAATATCAGTGAGAAGCTTGTTCATGCGAGTTTTGACGATTATATCGAAGTGCTCAGTTACACGGTTACACCTGATGTGCCGAGTGGCAGTTCCTTTGTCGTAAAGACAAAGTACGCACTGTCCTGGGCCGCAAACAATGCCACACGCTTCCAACTATCCTGTGCCGTTGAATGGTCAAAGTCTTCCTGGCTGAAATCAGCGGTAGAGAAGGGAGCCTCTGATGGCCAAGAGTCCTTTGCGAGAAACCTGGTTGCGGAGCTACAAAAGTATGCCTCTGGCAGCGGGAAAAAGCGAAAGCACAAGGGGGGGAGTGGAGGAAATGGCGCTAGATCTGGAGCAGTGGGTGAAAGACGAGAAAAATCAAGGAAATCGAAGCAATCGACGTCTCTGGCAGAGGCAGACAGCAAAACTGGTGCTCATAGCTCCAGTGTGTGGACCAGTTACATTGCTGATCCAATATTTGGGCTTTTTAGGCAGAGGGGCACAGTTTTGCTCTATATTATTATGGCCATCTTGGCCGTACAGGTCGTCCTGCTCAGCAGATCACTCGGCAATTTGTCTGCTGCGAGTGGACGGGATGCGAGTCTTGCCAGCCTGGACTCCCGCTGGCAGACTGAGGAGGATCTGCTCTGGCAGTGGATGGAGTCGAGGTCCTCGTCGGATAGTGCGAGGTCTTCAGGACGGTACAATAGCAACGTCAACAGCTACCGTTTTTCACGGTCCAGACCGGGACGGGAGGCGGGACCCAAGAATTCCTTCTCCGAGTACGAAATTCGGGAAGCAATTTCTGTCACAGAAGCAAAACTCAGACGTATTCAAGCGTCGTTGGATGAAGGCCGGGTTTCATGACGGAAGTAAAATAAAAACCTTTTTTTTTTTACCGATGAATTATTGGTATATTGGTTCATGGATTGCCAAATTGGATGTCGATTTATATGTAGTCCGTCAGTTTCGAAGGGGCATTGTATTGTTCAAGTGAAAATTTTGGGTATATTGTGTGCCAGAGAGGATTGTAAGGGCATGAACTCCAATTGCCGTGGCTGTACAACAATATTACAGCTTTTGTCATTGTCCTACCTTTCCTTTTCCTATTTTCTCTTTGATTTTCCTCATTTTGTTTTTATCAAATTTCCCCTTTTTGCTTTTGCGTTTAACAAACAATTTTTGACAGATTGCTTTTGGACCAGACCTAGCAGATATACTATTAGGGTCAGGGTTAATAAAGAAACATTTTCTAGGAAACATTTTAATGATGGCTAAACGTAGTTTTATGCAAGTTTTGAAATGCGGTGCTCAACACTATAAGGAGCCACAGTCTGCAGTGCTCTCAGCAATATATGAGAAACACGGCTGGTTAAGGGCTCATAGTCGCCCTCAACCTGCATTGTGTCGAAACTCAGCGAAGCCTGATGCCGTCCAGCGGTTATACGTATCCCCGTCTTTGTAGTTTCCATACAGTCGCCAAATTGCGCTTGGAAAAAGGCGGCAATCTCCTCCATCCTTCGACTGGAGGCACTATTTGATCCGTCTGCTAATGATTCGTCTTGGCTATGCTGATGGCTACACAGTTTAGATGTCAATTTTACTGAAGCCGGACTGCTTTCTGCACCCAAAACAATTGCAATTACCGCATCAGCAATTGAGTCATTCACCATATTGCCCTCCCACTCGATGTCAAGCGAGTCTGACGCTTCATGTAAGGTTAAAGTAACTGTATCAAGCACAATAAACTTGATTGTCTCCTCGCCTTTGACAGTATCGATGTGATCAAACATTTGTTCCATGTGATACCGGATAAGATTGCTACTAGAGTGGAACTTCATAGTCTGCTTTTGCAGTATAGTACAAGTGTTCAATTCGCCAAACTCTTCCAAATCTTGAGGCGCGAGTAAGCCGAGTCGAAAGTCGCGCTGCACCAGAACACCCGTCATTATTGAGTCTATCTTGGGCTCTTGTGCCGCTAATCTGCCCATAACCTGGCCGTTAGAAGAATGATGAAAATCGTATAAATAATGCAAAACAAATATAATGTAATATAATATAATATAATATAATATAATATAATATAATATAATATAATATAATATAATATAATATAATATAATATAATATAATATAATATAATATAATATAATATAATATAATATAATATAATATAATATAATATAATATAATATAATATAATATAATATAATATAATATAATATAATATAATATAATATAATATAATATAATATAATATAATATAATATAATATAATATAATATAATATAATATAATATAATATAATATAATATAATATAATATAATATAATATAAACATAATATAATATAATATGATATAATATAATATAATATAATATAATATAATATAATATAATATAATATAATATAATATAATATAGAATAAATATTAAACCGAATCAAATTCATACCCTGGCAGTTTTGTCGCCTTTGAACGGAATCTCTATCGGCTCACAATTCCGTGGATTAAAGACTTTAACCTCGCGACCCTCCTCCCGGCGCTGGGAATACCGACTAAGCAAAGCAGATTTTAATCGAGCCATATTCGTGTGTTCTCCATGCACTAGTATAATAAACTTTGGATCGACTAAATCAATAAAATCCCTGTTTTGTGCATAATCAACGTGGGCAGCAAATGAAATTTCCTCTACACCCATTCGGCGAGGAATCCTGTGCCCACTCAGCGATGTAATCTCGGGCGGAGCGTTTGTAATTGTTTTGGCCATTGTTCCTTCGACGGAATAGCCGGTTAGTATCAACATGTTTTTAGCATCGGGGCACCATCTTTCCAATAGTATCCGCGAAACTCCGTTCTGCAGCATTCCGGGGGCGGCAATAACGACTGAGGGGCCAATATCCTCAAACGTATCAAGGCTCCGCAAGTTATTTACGTGGCGGAAAGCAAAAGGGTTGCGTGAGGACGTAAAGGCAGCTTTGCGAATTTTGTCGTTCATCATATTCACGTAAGTCTGGTAGATTGCCATACATTTGCGAGCCAGTGAGGAGGCATAGTAGATGGGAACATGGTGCAGTTTCGGATGCTGTGTCCAAAACTCGTCGAGCAAGAGCAACAGCTCTTGAGCGTTTCCAAGCGCAAACTGAGGCAGTAAAACTCGGCCGCCATTCGCTACAGTTTTCGTGATTGCTGACGTGAGCCGTGCTTCTTTTTCCAGCCGAGGCTCGTGTGAAGCTGTTCCGTATGTCGATTCTGTAATCATTATGTCTGGGTGGTCTTGCGGTACTTCGGCAATGTGCAAATGCCGGTCTTCCTCCCGCGAATAGTCTCCGGTAAAAAGAAGACGGACGCCAGCAATTTCTACAAGGTACATAGCCGCTCCAAGAACATGGCCAGCATGGTACGGAGTGAAACGGATGCCTTCAATCTCCATAGTAGAATGAAAGTCTACTGTTTCAATACGCTCCATGCACATTGCCAGATCTTTTTCCGAGTACAACTGCTCGTTTGCGCTCGCATTAGGGTCACTGATCCGGACGAAATCTGCAAGCAGCCATTTAAGAATCGCTTTGGTAGGGTGCGTCATGAAAACTCGTCCTCGAAAGTCTGTCTTTGTCATAACGTAGGGTACAGAGGCGGCATGGTCCACGTGAAAACTAGTGGTTAGAGTCAGAAAATAGACAAAATAAATTAAAATAAAATAAAACAGAAACAAAATTAGTTAGATAGAATGTAAAAACATAATGTCAGGGGACGGCCCGAGAATACTCAAATTAATAAACGTCAAATTTATAAACTAAATAGGGGAAATAAATGAATAATTTGAGTATCAAAAGAACGGCAGCGTCGGTGAAACGCATTATATTGACTTACTGACTAACGAGCAGAATGTCCACGGTACTGAGATCAAATTCATCAAAAAACGGAAGCGATGCAAGTCCAGTAAGAGCAGGATGTACACCAGAATCAAGCTGTTTTCAATGCGATTAGTTGATGGCCAAACCAATGAAATGACTAAGCAATTTGAATACGGCGGCAATAATTTTTTGTAGACACAAACATGGCCAAACATATCCACAATTGCTCCTCAATAAAACAATGGTGCAATCGCAAGCCATCTTGAGCGATGAACGATACACCAGTGGGCAGCAATCTTACCATCACAGTTTTGCCCTTGTACTGAATAACATGACAGGAGCGTCCTACTTCGGCTCCGGCGCCCAGATTTGTAAACGTCAACACGTCCTTTATATAATTAGCTTTTACCGCCACATGACTTTAAACTTACACTGGGATCAACGTCCTCCAACACAGTTGACGCTGGCGCCATTGTGCACGGTGGTAGGCGCTCTCTAGATTTAATTATTTAATACGAGAAACATTAATTAATTATATTGGATCGCTAGACTGGTATTATTATTATTATTATTATTATTATTATTATTATTATTATTATTATTATTATTATTATTATTATCAGCCTGAATCGAAATACAAGCGAGCCTGGTATTGTTTGATTGTGAGGCAATGCCACCAACGTCTGTTTTATTCGTTTGCCTGGGAAACATATGCCGGTCGCCAATGGCACAGGGTACCTTTCGAAACATTTACTATTAAAATTTATTTTAATATTCTTTGCCTAATTAAAGGCGTTTTTGCAAAGATTGTCGAGGAGCGCGGTGTGGAGGACAAATTCGAGATTATTGATTCATGCGGTACCGGCGCCTACCATTCGGGTGAGCGGCCCGATAGTCGCACGTTGAACGTTCTCAAAAGTAACAATTGCCCGCTTGATCACAGAGCAAGGCAAATAGATTACAGTGATTTAAGTACCTTTGATTATATTTTGGCAATGGACGAAATGAACCTTGAAACTGTTGTGCATATGATGAAACGGCAGCAGAAAAATGGAAAAAGTGTCAAATCACACGTCTCATTATTCGGGGATTTTAGACGCAATCTAGGATTAGAACAGGAATTGCAAGATCCCGTAAGTGACCAGCAAATTTATGTATTTTTGAGACTAACGTCAAAAGTATTACGGAGGGAAACGCGGGTTTGAGGACGTTTATAAACAGTGTGTAGATTTCTCACATGGGCTTATAGATCATGTGTTAAAGGGGTGAATTATGGCGATGTACATAGATCCTTTGGAGCATTTTGAGTTTGAGATAATTTACAATCATTACACTAACTGTTCAACGCTGTAAACATTTTGCTGAGAATAGAATTGTAGTTTATAATAAGTATAAAATCACAATAAAGATGATTTAGACAATACAAACTTCAAAGTCTTCAGGACAGGCTTTCAAGCACATTTAAAGTCAATATCCATTGCCATGGTCCAACTTTTCCCCATTCAACCCTGCATTAATCAGCTGCCAGGATATATGCCTCACCACACAGTCAATTACTTGCCGTAATTGCTCAATAGTAAAAGGGTATCCTTCCTCGGGTACGTGCACAAAGCACACAGGCTTATCTCTTGCTCTTGAAGCCGAGCAAAACAAGATGAATTCGCAAAGGTACTTGCCAGCATCCGCACTCTCTACAATGTTCCGCACCAAGAAGTCTCCCAAAAATGGCTTCAGTTCTTGGCGCACCTTATCACAAATACTCATATCCAGAGTTATCGCATCGTCACCTGGAAACCGGTCTCTTGGAGGGCCTCTGATATTCCGTTTTGCATCAATTATTGGCGCCAAATTGCCGTGTACATCTTGCAGAGAATAATTTCCACGTAAAGCACGTGTCTCCAGCGCAATACGGCCACGTTGACCTTGGCCTACATGAATTATAGCATCCACATTTTGACCGTGGATATCTAACGCCGTTCTCATTGCATCCTCATAAGTTACAGGAACATGGCGTTTATGTATGTGCACAGTACACTCTCCTATCGTTTGTGTATCCGATAATCGCTTTACCGCTTCCCACGATGGATTTGTCGATTTTGCCGATGCGAAGAGCTACCGTTCAGACTTTATGAAATTAAATAGATTTATAAATAAATAATGACGAATTATTGAAACAGTCTCGACGTTTCATAGCAAACAGTATCCAATATAAAGCAGTAGAATAAAAGGCAAATACCCCGAAACCCGTGACGGCAATTCCAAGTTCCATGATCCGTTTCAGTTGCCGTTTGCGCTCATTCAAACGCTGGGCTTTATTTACGCTATTTACAATGCGGGGCTTGAAGCTTTTGCGCTGTATCCGCTAGCAGAAACTCACTGCTTAAAAGCTAAACATTGGTCGCGCAGAGCCATTATTCAGCCTCAATATTACGGTTTCTGCGTGAAAGCAAAGCCTACCGACGGCACTCTTATCGAGATCAATTAAAGTAGTAGTCGTACTTTGACCGGCGATTAATACGTACTTTTCTTTGTCGGTATATAGCACATTTAATTCGTCTTGTATACGTATGAATAACTTTGGGGTTTTAGTATCGATGATGCACCACATAAAATGTATGAAAAGATCGGGTATTAAAATAGTGAATAGTTTGAATGGTACTTTATTCTTATAAACTCTTATCTCGATGACTTTAGCGAATTGACAATAAAGACTTGAAGATAAAAAGGAGCGAGCGAGCGAGCGTTTAGCATTGTGATGTGACATGGAACAGCAGCAACAACCAATATTCGACGATACTAATTTCTTGTATACTTTTCACAATGTATTTGTTTGTTTTCGAATGATTCGATGTCTATTCTCACAAAATTATTAATTTATTTTTACAAGCACGGCGGACCAGCCGTCAACGGTGGCCGAGCCGCCTTTTGTTAGATTAGCATAAATTACCACAACTCCTGCCTGCCACTGTAAATATTTCTTCCAAAAACTGTACTTTAGCATAATAGTTATTCATATAACCAAGAAGGGTCGAGTAACTTTTGCCAAGATAAGGTCGGTAGGTTATTTATAGTAGTACTTTGAAACAGAGGAGTATAATACAGAGTACCTGTCGATTGTCAGGTACACACGTGATTGGCCGATAAATAGCTTAAAGAAAAAGCGTGAACGGCTGCAGACTGATTGCTGTCAGAAGGGCGGCATTTGAAGGTTGCAAACTGGTCACTAATAAAAGTCTAACATTCAAAGAGAGGCAAATAAAAGAGAGGCAAAGAAAAAGAGGCAAGAACTGTCACGGAAAATGAGCGAGTAACGCGCGGACGCGTACACAACTCGTTTTAGTCAGTTTGACGTATTCCGACCGTCTCGCTTTTCATGTGGATATTTTGACTCGTTGCGTCGTGTGAGCGGTGATATATTGGTCGACGGAAGTAAAATCTCATCAGCTGAACCATCAAACATTAAATACCGATCTTGTCAGCTATACTTATTGAGCTCAATCAAAGTGACGAGGCCATAGGCGAGGCTGTTCCAGTTACCCACTGGATTACTGGTTCCGAGGGACAATTGAACGTTGCGACAGAAAGAACGTTCATTCTGTACTTTGAGAAACTTCAACTCGGTCACCGTACATTCAAGGCTCACGCAATTACCAGTTCGTGTCGGCGCCTGTTTCTTGTATTGCGTCACTTTTAGCGCTACAGGCTAACTGTAGCAATCTCGCTCCACCTCCGTGTCTGATCCATCAGCTCTTTCAGCTCTTTCTTTTCTTTGTTTGTTTATTGAATTATTTTTTATACATTTGCCGTAATCTTTATACGAGGCGGTTGAATTACAGTTTGAACTGTTTTCTTTTATCATTGATTCAACCCATCTCTGCTCTCGGCCATGAACGCGTATGGACGGGACTATGGGCCGTCAGGAGACGGTGATTCCAATACGCCTGATCGACGATTACCGTCTGATTCGCCCGGATGGACTCCGATCGAGCGGCCGGCAAGAACGCGATACATAACGCCTCGTAATGCGCCAATGGCTGCAAACGAAGGAGCCTCAGAGAGCTATGAAATGGCAAACCCCCGTCCTCCTCCGATCGATTTTAGTCCGGGCAATTTCCACTCGGCTTATAGCCCTTTTCAAGATCAAGACGCTTCGCCTTATGGATCTTTAGCACGTCAGCGTGCTCACAGGTTTAATGACGATGGCAATAATAATTACAACAACAGCAATATTAATAGTTTTAATGATTATAGCCAAGAAAACAGCGACAGTGCAGGAGCATTGCGCGTCCCCAGACGCCCAGTGCCGAGTCCGTCACGTGCACCTTCGGCTCAGTCGCTTCTCCCTGACGACCAAACTCCGTTATTTGACCCGGCAATGCCCTTTGACAGCAGACCTAATTTCCCCTACCAGCCGCCCTTTAGCAGTGCTGCCTATGGTGAAGGTGCTCAATTGCTGGCAGAGCAAAATAGTGCTGAATCTCCGTTTACGAATCCTTATTCGAATCGCTACGCAAATAGTTATACGGACCACCAAGAGCCGGCTCCGTTGGCGGACGGGTTTCAGGATAATGTTTCTATTGTCTCGTCGAATTTACAGTATGAAGAGCCCACTAAACAGAGTCTTGTTCGCGAAGATGGGGGAGATGAGGAGTACGGGATAGAGGGCACTAATGTTCGCTATGGAGAGCTGCCTGTTCGACAGCCGAGACGTTGGAAGACCGTTAAACGTGTAGAGCTTTACAAGGGCAATCTAGTGCTCGACTGTCCTATACCGAACAGGCTGCTGTCTTCGCTATCGATCAAGGAAGGCCGTGAGTTTACCCACATGCGTTACACTGCTGCCACGTGTGATCCTGCAGACTTTAAAAAGGAAAGGTTCACCCTTCGTCAGCCACTGTACGACCAGCCCAGACATACTGAGCTTTTTATAGTTGCTACAATGTACAACGAGGACCAAGTACTCTTTACGCGTACAATGTACGCGATACAAAAGAACATTAGAAACTTTGTGAAGCGGTCTCGATCACGAATTTGGGGAGAAAATGGATGGAAAAAAATTGTAGTCGCTATCGTGTCTGACGGCCGGCGTAAAATAAACCCAAAGACTTTAGCCGTTCTTGCGGCAATGGGGGTTTATCAGGATGGGGTCGCCAAAAGTGTTGTTAATGGGCGGCCAGTGCAGGCTCACATTTACGAATATACTACACAAATTGCAGTGGACCCGGAAATGAATATCCACCATGAAAACACTGTACCCGTGCAGATAATCTTTTGTTTAAAGGAACAAAATAAGAAAAAGCTAAACTCTCATCGGTGGTTTTTCGACGCCTTCAGTCCCATCCTTAACCCTAATATCTGTGTTTTATTGGACGTGGGTACGCAACCCGGCGGCGATTCCCTGTATCATTTATGGAAGGCCTTTGATATAAACGCAAACGTTGCTGGAGCCTGTGGAGAGATTCGGGCAATGAAGGGTCGGGCTGGATCTAATCTCGTTAACCCTCTTGTGGCAGCTCAGAATTTTGAGTATAAAATTAGCAATATCTTGGATAAGCCGTTTGAAAGTATGTTTGGCTTCATCTCTGTGCTGCCGGGTGCTTTTTCTGCTTACCGATACGTTGCTCTTCAAAATGGTGTTGATGGGTCGGGGCCTTTGGAAAAATATTTCAAGGGCGAGACGAATACTAGTAATGCGGGGGTAAGTTGCTTTATAATTTGATGGACTATTTTATTTATTAATCTTCCAATTAATTAGCGGCTAATGTCAGATCTTTGAAGCAAACATGTACCTAGCGGAAGATCGTATTCTATGCTTTGAGCTGGTGGCCAAAAAGAACTGCAGTTGGGTTCTGCAGTACGTTAAGTCTGCCTATGCAGAAACTGACGTGCCTGATCGGCTGCCTGAGCTTGTTTCCCAGCGCCGTCGATGGCTGAACGGCAGTTTTTTTGCCTCTGTCTATTCCCTAGCACATTTCTACAAAATTTGGCACAGCAGCCATGGGCTTTTTCGGAAAGTAATGCTTCACTTTGAGTTCTTTTATCAAGCTGTTCAGGTCGTTTTTTCGTGGTTCATGCTGGCAAATTTTTTCATTATTTTTTCAATTTTAACTTCATCGATGGGTGATAGCACTGTGAATTTCAGTCCGGGCGCAGTCATCTACATCGTGTGCGCTTGGATTTATGTAGCATTACTTGTCATGTGTTTTGTTTTGGGCCTGGGAAATCGGCCTCAAGGTAGTAAATGGTCGTTTCTCTTTGCCGCCGGATTTTTCGCGGTTCTAATGGCGTAAGTGCTTCTTTAATTTGTTTTTATTTTTTGTTTAATTAGTTTTGTATTTACATTTATATCTACATTTGTGCTTGATTGCTTTATATTTTTCTATTCGGCTAATTATTTCCAGGTACATGCTCTTTTGTACAGTTTGGTTATCGTACAGGGCGATCGCGAGCACAGTAGCAGATTTGCATCGGAATGGAGTCGCTCTTACTTTTCAAAGCACAGTCAGAATTGTATTTGAAAACAGTGTTTTTCGAAACCTTATTGTGTCCCTGGGCTCGACGTATGTCCTGTACCTGGTCGCCTCCCTTTTATACTTTGAACCGTGGCATATGGTGACGTCCTTTTTACAGTACCTTTTGTTGTCTCCGAGTTATACAAACATATTGAACGTTTACGCATTTTGCAACGTGCACGATGTTAGTTGGGGTACAAAAGGCGAAACTAAAGTCTCTACTGAGTTAGGTGTAATTTCGGCAAAAAAGGATAACGAGGCTGTTGATGTCGCAATGCCAACGGGCGAAAACGACTTGAACGAGGCGTATACTGAGGCAATACAAATCCTGGCGACTAAATCGGCTCCGATTAAAATTGGGTCTCGCGATGAGGAAACAAAACGGCAGGATTATTATCGTAATTTTCGTACAAATGTCGTTTTGGCCTGGATACTGAGCAATGCTGCTCTTGTTGCAATTATTATGAATATTGGTGTTCAAACACAGTCTGTTACTGCGGACGAACGAAATGCCCGGTCAAGTGTTTATATGGCAATCATGTATGTTTATTTATTTATTTATTTATTTATTTATATAACAATTATTGATATCAACAATAGATTATGGGCGGTTGCTGGAATGGCTCTTGTCAGATTTGTCGGAGCAGTCTCGTATCTGGTGAGAAGATTGATTCAAGGCGAATAGGCTGTATGGTACTTTTTTGCGTAAAATACAAACAAGAAAATGAGCTTATGAATTGTGCACAGCTGAGGGATGCCAACGGCAATGTAGGGGTGATTGACATTTTAGGATTTAAATATTAAAAGCGAATTACAAGCAACATCTTCATAATTCAACATTTTTCCTCGTACTAAAAATTTGTTCGACGGCGTTTATTGTTTCCGTCATTCTGCCCAAAATGCTCCTGATTATCTCTTGCTCGAGAAAACCCTGCCCCCGATCTTTCACGCAAAGACCGATTCGACTCGTCCCTACCGCCCCGGCCTCGATCACGAGGAGGTGCTTCTCTACCTTCATTTGCCCTTTCGTTTCTCGCATTTTCTCTTCTAGATCCTCGCTCCTGCCTTCCTGACGAACGCTGATTCCGTGTAAAAGACTCTGTAGCTTGATCCTGGTTTCGCTCTGTGCCCCTTGACGAATGGCGCGTAGGCTTTTCCGCTGGCAGTTGGTCTCTGTTGGAGACTCTCAATCTTTCATTGGTTTTATTGTCCTTATTATTACTATCCTGCGGACGGCCTTGTTCCGGATTTGCAGGCTTAGGAGCCGGAGCAGGACTGTCTTCAGTGTACCCCTGACTGGCTCCGAATCCTCGCCGATTATCAATCTTGATATTATTCGCAGACACTTGGCTTCTCGATCCCTGTTTATCTGAATCCACTGGCGTGTCTTTTACCCATCCAGAGTTTGCAGTAGCCTCGTCCACGCTTGTTTTCCAAGACGAACTGCCATCTCCGCCCTGTCGCGACCGTGACGTGTCTCTCAAAGAGCCCTGGCGAGCAACAGATTTTCGTCCTTCGTCAGGCACCGGGTCCCTCTCCCTCCTCTTGCCATAAAGCGACTCCCGCCCTGGCCCAGGCGTTTCCCAAGAGCCGTCCTTGGAGTCTCGCTTTGAGGATTCTTTGGTAGTTTTAGACGTTTCCTTTGGCGTTTCCTTTGTAGTTTCCTTTGTAGTTTCTCTAGGGTTTTCCCTGGGCGTTTCTCTAGGATTTTCTCTGGGCGTTTCTCTAGGGTTTTCTCTAGGGTTTTCTCTGGGCGTTTCTCTAGGGTTTTCTCTGGGACTGGGCCTCTGACTGTCCCTGCCCGAATCCCAGCCAGGGTTTTCGACACGACCAGACTGGCCAGCGGGTGCACGGAACGCGGCATTACCACCACGTGACCGCGCCTTGGACTCGCGATCGTCACGTCGGCCTTCACTCCGTGAAGACGGCCGATCATCTTGCCGGCTGGATTGCGTTCGTGTGCTCTTTGGTATACGCGACTCTCCCCAGGACGAGGCAGATACTGCTGTAGACGGTTGAGATCTTTGATCGTTCGAGTGCCGATCAGAACGGCGCGCTTCGTGGCCGCTACGAGGCGACTGACGCGTATCATTACTGCCACGTTCCGCGAATCGAGGCGTTTCAGCTCGGACAGGGTTTTCTGCATAGCGATCTCGCTGTCTGTCTGACAGGGAAGAACGGGGGTGCAAAGGCGTCGCAGCCTGAACCGTACTATCAACCGTGTCTGACGACCTTTTGAATTCTCCATTTTCACGAGATATTTGTCGGGAATTTTCGTCTCCTGCCAGAGCCCTGCGTACACCGTTTGTTCGGGTATGGCTGTCTGATTTTTGTGAGGAGGGACCTGATGGTGGTGATGGAGCAGCTGCCAAATTATCCTGAACAATAGCAGCCGACTTTGATTTTGATACAGATGGACTAAACGGCTCTCCGGATTTATTTGTATTTTCTTGAGATTTTGGAGTCGAATAGCCTGTCGGAGTCCCCTGTCTTGCGGGCGAAGAGACTGCTGCTGCTTTGGTCTGAGGCGGCTCTTTACCAAGAAATGCATACTGCGTAATCCAAGACGACGAGGCTTTCTTCAGCTTTGCCTGGTATCCAAGCACAAATATTCTCAAATCCTCACGGGGGTCGTTCGCCTGGATAGCAGCCGTTTTCGATAGAATAACGTTGCCGGACCAGTCTAGTAGGGGGAACGAATCAACCAGTTTTTCGAGTACTATAACAGCGTTCTTAATGTGCATGTACTCACCACTCTCTAAGCAGATCTTGAAGGCATTTGTCATTTTCCGATGCCATCTGATCAAAAGCTTTCTAAACTCGTCAAACTGCAAAACGTTTCCCTCTAAAAGCGCTTGTCCATCGCCAAAATTCCATTTTTTTTGGAACCCAGGCAGCAATTTGGGGGATCCTTTTGCTTCGGAATTGTATAATGTTTCATTCTTTAACCAGGCTGTTATATCGCCCAGCAGGCAGGATAGAAATCTTCCGTAATTCTGAGCCTCTCGCTCTGAGCATGTAAAAGTGATCGGTGCAATACTCTCGTCCAGAATCTGGCGTTTAGCAACAGTGATAATACATTGATCAAAACAGTTATTCAAAACATTAAATCAAAATATTTATTTAAACAAGTAGTAAATGAGCTCCAATTGCAAAATGGTATTGCGGATATAAACAAATGTAAAGGGCAATTCATTCATAATATACAAACGCCAAACTTACCTTGTCAATTAAAGTCAAAGTTGAGAATCCAGGCGTTCCGATAAGATGAAGCAGCCGCACGAACCGGGCACAGAAAATCGCGTCGTTTGGACTAAACAAGTAGCGCGGATATATACAGTACTGCAATATATCTATGGCCCTCTTCTCCCGTAGCGCTGGTCCAGTGCGAGACGAGGGAACGGAGAACCAGCGGCCCTTTGAATTCATCAGTTCCTTGCGTGTTGTTTCGAACCAAATCATTTGTGTTTTTAACTCGTTCCTCAATGAGGAACTGATTTCAAAGAGCTGCGCCTTTTCCCTCCGATTTCTCGATGCACTCTGTTCCATTAGATTACTTGTGGTCGTTGAAATGGATGTAAGAAAGACGCAAAAGCACATTAAGAAATCGGATAAACCAATATCCAAAAAAAAAAAAAAAAAAAAAATTGGTAAAAAAATTGGTAAAAAAATTGGTAAAATTAACCAGGAGGATAAAAAAACAAAATAATGTTTGGGTATATATAAACGGAAACCAAGTAAAACTCACAGTCGGATCCGATCTGTCGGCAGCCTCCAGCCTTGCAATTCCAGTTTGTAAGCTTCTTTGTTCGCCTTCGTATTGAGCAATCGGCACAGCAATGTCGTATAAGCTCAACTGCCAGAATGTGACATAGAATTCGCGGGAAAAAGACTCGTCTTGAATCGGAATATCCAGCATAACCGTTTCCATCAGTGATGACCACGATGAAGGCACTTTTGATTCAGCTGAAGGGGTGGAAACTGCTTTTACTGGTGAAGAGTTGCCGGCAGCGTTATTATTTGCCTCTGCAAGTTCTTTTCCGCCTTCTGCGGAAGAGTCTATTTCGCCTTTGTCAGAATGCTCGACCGTCTTTTGATCATCCTTTGCCAAAGACGTTTGATCTGTATTTTCTTGAACTGCACTATCCTGCGCACCATTTTCCTTTCCTCCATTTTCCTTGCCTCCGTTTTCCTGCTCTGTAGGACTGTCTCTATCCAAATTCTCTTCTGCTGGATTCGCCTTAACTGAGCCTTCGTCAGTTCCTCTGCTGGGGCCCTGTTGGTCGTCCTGGAATTCTCCATCTTCTTGAGACCCCTGACGACTCTGCTTGCCCACATGTCCATCGCCCTTCGCGTCGTCACGATACTGGGCAATAAATCTTTTAAGAATGGGCCGAGAAATGTGGAAGGCAACAACAGGCTCAATATCAAACTCTGATAATAATCTGCCTATCGATGGAACCATCTTCTCATACGTGTCAGGCGTTAAGTTTGACATGAGCAATAAAGTGTACAGCTGCAATACGTCATTGCACTCGTCCTGAAGATTTGCAAGCAATTTCAAATGGCTCTTGGCCTCCTTGGAAACGCGGAAAGTGCATACTTTAGACAGCTGTGCAAGTAGGACGAGTATAGGCCCTGAAAGTTGGTCCTTTTCCAAACAGTCCATAAGACGGGTAGAAGATTTCCGTAGCAATGACCTTTTTTCGTTTATCAGAGCCATCGATTGTGTAGCCAGCACTTCTCCCCCCGATAAGCCCTGTAATTGGGCTTCCGATAAGTTTACTTGAGGCTGCAATCCTGCCATTTGTCCGATAAGCTCCTTGAACACAATCAAGTCATACGGATTATTGGACTTGATTTGATTCACCACGTACGCAATAATAGGCAAAGGATCCAAAGTAGAGTACCTGCGGAATAAACGGCCCGTAAATTGTGCTAAACCCTGAAGCCATTGTGCAATACTCGTTCCGTCTTCCTTGAGCCGTTTCTTGTGCCCATTGGCGGCTAAAGAATTTAGCAGAGTAAAGCTTAATACGTCATATGAGCAAATTGTGATTGACTTGGCCGCATCCACCACGACTTCCACCATATTATCGTAAGATTCAATTTGGTTCAACATAATCTGAAACACAACACACGGGTTCGCGTGCGATATTTTGGAAATAACCTTGCCAATCAACTTAACGTTTTCTTTTGTCAGCCTTCTTAACGCTGATTTTGTCTCCTTCTCAGCAATGGCTAATTTCACTTTTAGTTCCGGGTATTCTTTGTAAATTGCCAGAGACCAATCACCGTAAAGGCCAAAGCGGACAGGATAAGAAAAGTACTTGATTACGCCATAAATCTCATTCACCAAACCTGGGTTCGCACCAGCCATGGGGATACAGGGAAGAAGAATAGTGCGGCAAATTCTGACCCACATATCTTCAGCAGTGGCCCTTTTGGTTTCCGACGGTCTCACATTTGAGCTTTTCAGGTCGGACCTTCCGATCCGACAGATTTTGTAGATAAGACTAATATCTCTAGACAAAAACACAGAGGCCACACGTAATATTGGCACAATAATAGCGATAAAATCGTCCAATGTTTCACAAATGGGAATATGCTCCCTGTAAGAATCGGCAAAGAAAAATTTCTCTCTGCTCCCGTTACTCGACCGTCTAACACTCGACGGATCTAGCGATAAGGAGTTGCCATTTTTGTTTATTAATTTTGCCTCTGTCGACGGCTTTTGCGCGGATTGAGAGGCATTTACCTGCAATGATAAAAGCGGCAAAGGTCTCAATGGCTCATACAGCCGAGCTATCATTACATTGCAAAGGCGGCAAATATGCTGCGCAATTTGTGGGTGTGGCCCCACAATTCCAGGGTATTCTTGTAGCAGCCATGAAGAGACAGGCAGCTCGCCAATAGCAAGTAAAGATTTCAACAGTGGTACTATAGTCTCCGCTGGAGGTTGAGGCGGAAGTAAGGAATCAACGTCTGCCATGGCAACATCCTCTGCTCCTTCAGGGGCAAGACTTCCTGTCTGCTTATCTGATCCAAGGCTGGAAGATTCGGTTTCATTTGCAAGAGGAGCAGCCATTGAAAGAGCGTTCCCCTTTGCCGCAAATGCTTCATCATCCAGTTTCTTTCTATAATCGGATATTTGAGATTGAATTATGGACTTATCCGGTCTCAAATGAGGGTAAAGATCATTGATACTGATGAAGCGATACTTCAATGAAATTGCCGCCAAGTATATAAGCCTTTCAGTCTGTTCATTATCAGGAGACGAATTCAATTTGACTCCCAGTAATTGGGCTGCAGCATAGCTGGCTGGTATTGTAGTGCTTGTGGCTGCAAGAGAAGCAAAATAAGCTAAAGGGCCGGCAGGATACTGTACGATTTTGTCCAGTTCAGTGCGCTTTTCAGTTTCAGTTTCCCATGACCAATCGCACGAGTAAGCCTGAGCTTGCTGCTGCTGATCACGACGGAACCATGAACTGCTGGCAAAAAAGTGAATGAAAAACTGAGAATGCTGTACAATGTTAAAGGCAGCAATATCAAATAGCACGTCCAAAACACGATTAGGATCCAGATCGAAGTAACCAATTATCTCTTCAACGTCCCGAGCCAGACTGATAACTGCATCATTGACAGTGTCCTTCGTATATCGCGACAACGCTGTAGTGACTTGTACTGTTAATTTAGAGAAGCCTTCGGATTCTTCACGAAACAGATTGAACCGCTGTTGTTTGTACAAAGTGGCCGTATTGATACGGATCTGTTTTTTTGCAAATGCTTGCGCGTTAGGAATCAGCTGAAGCGACTGTAATAAGCCGGGCTCAAGCCTTTCCGATGCATTAAACGGGTTTAGCCAGTCATTATTCTGGATCGGGTTAGTAAAGGACAAAAGACGTAGAGTCGAATCCAAAAAATAAATAATAGTGTCGAAATAACATAAGTGCAAAGTACCTTTAAGACTAACGAAATTTCTATCAGCCTAGTGCGATTCTGAGCAAAGCTTCCAGACGGCTCTGGGTATATTTCACAATCGTAAAGCCATAGCAAATCAAGTATGGCGTCCTCGGCGCCCTCTTGGTTCCTTAAAGGCGCCAGCGCATTCAAAAGACTCGTTTGATCGAGAGGTTCGGACACATTTGACAAGTGATTGTCCAGAGTATTTTGTAATTTATTGTACAACTCGACACCCGCGACTTGCGCGCAGTGTTTTGATGGCTCAATGTCGGCCAAGGCCATGATTTAATCCATCTCGTGGGTCTCTAGATGGATCATCAAGACGGACATGACAGGATTATCATTGTCTTTTTTTTTTGTAAGGGAGACAGTAATATATACAACCGGATTATATTTATTTTTATTTTTATTTTTATTTTTATTTTTATTTTTATTTTTATTTTTATTTTTATTTTTATTTTTATTTTTATTTTTATTTTTATATTTATTTTTATTTTTATTTTTATTTTTATTTTTATTTTTATTTTTATTTTTATTTTTATTTTTATTTTTATTTTTATTTTTATTTATATATATACGCGTACAACAGTAATTAGCAGCGCATACTATAATAACTATTGCCCGAATCCATCTCGGCCGATCAAATCGCAAGCAGCAAAACAATGCAGTCTTTACAGTCACAATTTGCGTCATGGCGGGAGCATTTTACACCGGTAACTCACGAATCGTCGTTCCGCGCGACGGGTATGATTACGCCTGAGGAGGTAAGGTTGATTAATAACCTATTTATTTCATAAAGTTTGCAATAAATGCCGCAGCGACTAATACGTCTAGTTTGTTCAGGCGGGTGATTACCTCGTCTACAAGTTCCCCACGTGGTCCTGGTAAGCAAAAATAATCCAAGTATATGTCGTAGTCTAATCCTCAAGGCACGGCGGAGACGCGGCTCGGAGACGAGACTTTTTGCCGCCAGACAAGCAGTATCTCGTAACAAAGCATGTCCCCAGCTTGAAGCGCGCTAAAGCGTTACAAGCAGAAATGGAGGACACGGAGATTAGCGAAGGCGGAGAAGAATGGATTGGAACTACTTTTGCGTCCGGCCATGAGTCGTCTGCTCAGGAAACTGCTCACGAGACAGAGCCGTCTTTGGGCGACAAGGATGCTATCCCCAACCTGGAGGATATGGCGCTAGAGGAAGATGATGATGATGACGTAATTCAACAAGGACCCAGTGGAATTCTGGCCACCCGAACGTATGATATTTATATTACATACGACAAGTACTATCGCACTCCGCGGATATGGCTCTATGGCTGGTCCGAGTCACGTCAGCCGCTTAGTGTAGCTCAAGTGTACGAGGACGTTAGTGGGGATCACGTGGGCAAAACTGTCACAATCGAGACTTTTCCTCATCAGCCTGATTTGACTATGGCTAGTGTTCACCCGTGCAAGCACAGTTCTGTTATGCGCACGTTTATTGCGAAAGCAGACGAAGCAGCACAGAGTGCAAAATTGCGGAGACAGCGGCTTAAACTGCCGGCAAGCCAGGAGGAAGATGAGGAGGCTGTTAGGGGCGTACGCGTGGACAAGTACCTGGTTTTGTTTCTCAAATTTATATCGTCCGTTATGCCTACCGTGGAAGCAGATTATACTATGCAAGTTTAGGCACAGTTTGGGTTGGTGTGGCTGCCAGCTTCTATGTGTGTGTATCTCACACAATTGCCACGTGCAATACACGTTGTGGCTCTCAACATACTGGGTTTACATTGACAATATGACAGCACTCTCAGTCTTGCATATAAAAAGGCTGTTGGCCATTACGTTTCTAATCGCACTCTGAAATTTGGCTGTGGTTATCTTGTAAATTTCGGTTTTTTTAATTCCAATTTTTAAATTTTATTTTTTAAATTTCATTATTTCATTAATCGGGGAACGGATCGACTTTTTGGGATGGGTGTTTGTACCGGCCAGACATGTACACCAACTTGTATAGAAAACGGAACTTCTGGGAGAACGCTTGCATGTTTTAGTACTAGAGTAAAAGCAACAGAGCCCAATTATGGTCTTAAGATTGTCACAAAAAAAAATCCATTTATTCATGCACGCTCGTGCAAAATGTACACAATGCCAAAAGCCACACGGCCTTGCCCTTAGATGTCCAAGAACCGTGATTAGTCACTTTTATATTCATCAACTGCAGCCGGACAGAGCACCCATGCTACTTCTTTTTCGGACCCCCCAAAGGCGATCCAATATCTGAGCCTCGCAGTTTAACACCGAGCACCCTTTCCATTTTGCCCAGAATCTGCTGGTTTGGTACGGCACGTCCGCTTTCGTAGTCGTTTACGATAGTGGGTTTCTCGTTGATTCGAGTAGCCAGATCCTTTTGTGTAAGGCCCTTTGCCTGACGAGCTTTGCCAATTGCTTGGCCAACGTCCCGCGATACAGTAGACGGCGGTTTGACCTCATTTTCGCGATCAATCTTGGTCAGATGCTGCCCTTCCGTAGACTTGTGTGCCGTATTTCCTCCCGCACTGTACTTTTTGTCCGTATTCACTACTGCGCCAACTCTCCGTGCCGCATTTACTTCGCCCTGTGAGCGCGCTACTGTTGCCCTATTATGTGCAGAATTGGCTCTTGATCCAATCTTTGTGACTGTGTCCCAGTCCGCGTTGCTCGGCTGCTGCATTTTGCTCTATTCGCTCGACTCACTCACCGACTCCTCACCGACGCTGCGTCACCGAATTTATAGGATTGTGTATAGAATTTATTTTTTATTTAATCACAGAAAACAGTAGAAACGTCACTGCTCGCCATAGTCAGGGTTTTCTATTTCCCTGGGCACTGGAGCGAGATCTGGCAGCTCACGGTACAAGTAACCTACTGGCAATATTACTTGTTCCTGATTCGGTACGCGTAGCACGCACCCATAACAAGGGATAAACAAAGACTGACGAGGCAAAATCAATCTGATCAATCTGATCAGTCTGATCAGTCTGGTTTGATCTGACGGCTGATTACAGTCACGATACGTCGTTTGCCTTGAATTGAATTTAATTGAATATAATTTCAATTCAACTAATTTCATTTCAATCAATTTCATTTTTATTTTGATTTTGATTTTGATTTTGATTTTCAATTCAATTCAATTCAATCAATTTCAATCAATTTCAATCAATTTCAATCAATTTGAACACGAAAATGCTTCTCTTTGGCCGCAGCTGTGTTACTTGCGACAGCACGAGCCCGTCTTGCCCTGTCTGTGCGCCCGACGAAGTATGTTCGCTCCAGGCACAGACGTGTACACAGTGCGCTCAGGCAGTGTGCATTAGTGTGAGCAGCAATAGCGGCAGTGGCGGCAGTAGCGGTCCAATTGCCTCAGTCCCTCGTCAGGCGGGGATCGGAATAGTCATTGGCACTGTCCTCGGAGGCGTTCTCGCCTGTGCGCTTATTGCCCTCGTCGTCTACAAGATCGCTCGCCGGCGCCAATTGCTTCGGCACTATGCTTCGGCTATAGCCCACGACGGCCATACGCGGGCTGCGGAAAAGCAGACGGAGGATTACTTGCCCGTTGAGTTTTTCGACGGAGGCAGTATCAACTCGGGCCGCGCTTCTTTAGCTTCCTCCCTCATCTCTCGCGCCTCTAATATTATCCAAATTGGGTTTATCGGGTCACCACGCCGTTCACGTCATATTACTCTGGCGCGTAACGACGCGTCTGCCTCTGCTTCTGCTTACGCGTCTGCCGCTGTAGCATCGCCCTCGTCGCCAGAGCAACGGGGGTATATCTCCAATACGCACACGGGTGCTCCGCCAGTGCCCGAGATTCCACACGTCTATACTCTGCCACCAAGACGGCTTTTCGCTGGCAGCAGTGATTCTGGTCAGAATTCTGGCCAAAATTCTGGTCAAAATTCTGAACGAGACTCGGCACTGCACCAGTCGCTCGTTGTGCTGGAAGAGGCGCCTCGGCCAATGCACGTGCAAAATGCTCGGCCCAAAGTTGTGTCGTTTAGTCACTTGCGTAATTTGGTTCCTCGAAGCATGAGCGACCAAAGTATTACGGAACTTGTACAAAGCCGGAGGAAGCAGGCACCTGCAAAGGCTGCAAACGACGGGCACAGTGAGCCTCAGGTCGAGCATCAAGAGGCAAAAACGTTGGTCCAGGCTGGACAAGCGACTACGGGTCGAGCGGAAGGAGAAGGAGAAGGAGAAGGAGCACTCGGGAGCAGTATTCCGGCCATCGATGAGGAGGATGGAGTAGAATTGGGGGAGCAGATTGGTGCTCGGGAGAGTCAAATGCCGCTAGAGAACGATGGGGATAAATCTAATAGACATCAAGCACTAGGGCTGGGGAAGGAGTAAATATACTAAACAGACGCCAGGCCAGGTGGGCAGTGGTGGGAGAGGTTTTATCATAGGTCTTGTTAAATAAGCATTTTCTTGTACATTAATACATTGAGTTTGGAGGCGTGCCGGGTCGAATCTCTCTAGGACGCGTCGCGTAAAACGAATACTCGTTCTGCCGCGCCAAAGTTTAGGGTAGTTTAGGGTTAGTCAGAGGTTTATAGAGCGAGTATTAGGGTTTAAACAGAATTGTCATTTATTCATTTAAATACAAGGCACACACGATTACTTGTCGTTGTAGTGTGCAGCGCGTGGTATATAGTGTGGTATATAGTATACTGCCTCTGTGAAACAAGCAACACTGCGGCAGCATTACTTGCGCAGTCGTCCAACCAACGAAAACCCTTACATTGCACGGCAAAAGCTGTCGGACCACTACACAAACGTATACGAAAAAGGGAACCGGATCAAAACCTCGCAAGGCCCACAGAGCAATTGATACTTGAGCGCAATGTTTGCAGTCCGCGGTCTTCGTCTGGCTGCCGTGAATGCTCGCTGTGCCTCAACGGCTTCTGCCGGCGTGGCAAAAGGAGTAGCGGCACAGCGGCTATTTTCGAGCTCTATGAGACGGATGGCAGACGCCCACGGGTCTACAAAGATCTCGCCGCGTGACGATGTCACTGTCGCTCAGGCATTGGAAGAATTGGAAAAAGTCGCAGAGACACGTGACCTGATTGCACCGGGAACAAAAGCTGGTTCCGTGCCGACTGATTACGAGCACGCTACCGGTCTGGAGCGTTTGGAACTGCTTAGCAAGATTGCCGGAATGGACTTTTTCGACTTTTCTACTCTGCAAGCGGACCGCGTTGGTACTCTCAAAGACCCAATTGCTGTCGATTCTTTTCATCATACCCGCTACGTCGGCTGTACCGGATCACCCGCTGACTCACATCAAACGGTTTGGCTCACGCTGGGCCGTGATGCTTTCTCTCGCTGCCCAGAGTGCGGTTCTGTTTACAAGATGAATTATTTGGGCGAGGAGGAGGATCCAGAGCTGCTCCACCACCACTAGAATTGGGAGTAAAATTATCACATTAGCGAAGTTGTGTAGCAATAAGCAGCAATTACTATTTACTATAATCCATCCAGTATTATGGCCCAGTAGAGGGCGGACTTTGTCGATTTGTCACTTTGTCGATTTGAATTACAGTTTATTCATTGCGAGTCTACTAGTCTACACTGTGACTAACGCCATTGATATCTCCATTGATCAAGTTTTGTATGGGCCATGTGCTGCTTTGTGTTGGGTATAATGTCGCGTCGTTTTTATTGGTATAGTTGCTAAAATAATATCATTAAAACATACTAGTAGTAAGGCTTACTATAGAGATGAAAAAATAAATAATAACATCCTTTAAACATACGAGGCTTAATATAGATGATAAAAAAATAATTAAGCCCCACGCGAGGGTCGAACTCGCAACCTCCGCTTTAGAAGAGCGATGCGCTAACCAATTGCGCCAGCGGGGCGATACCCTAATCAAGGAATTCTCATGGACCATTACGCACGAGAATACTGCCAATCTGAGATTTTTAAAAATATATTCTACATTAAATATTTAATTTTCATGTGAGATTTACCAATTCACTGCACCCATTAATCAAATGCCGATACGCACAAGTACTTCTATATCCTTATCGTCGTCACTTAACAGACAAAACTAGATAAATTTGCTCAGACAACTACTAACTATGCTAAAAATTATAATATCCCATATTGTGCAACCCAATTCGCTCCATGATTGCAATGCGCTCTGTAATAATCCATCCAGATGACGAAAAGAGCCCAAAAACAGCGTGTATACCAAACTTCTTGAATACCGTCTAAAAGCAATAGCAAACGTCACTTTGCCTCTCTCTCAGTCTCGCTGTATTTATAATGCCCAATATTGACACGAATACAGACACACGTTCTTTTGAGCATCTCTCTTTTCTTTGCTTGGCGTCCTTGTTTCAAAAATTGACAGCTGCCCTATGATGTCGGCCTAAAAAGAGCGGTCCATGACCTGATCTCTCGGACATGGGTGCAGCTGGATCGTTGACAGGATGCATAAACTCGGAAGAATCAGAATCGTCGCTGCGACCCGATCGTCGGAAAGGCCACCAGCCCTTTATTCGGGCCAGGATAAGCAGTGTAATTAAAATAATCAAGAACCCTCCAACGCCGACAACAACGCCAACTACAATTCGGTTATTATGTGACAGTCCACTTTGCGAGTTGGATGTTTCGTCACTGCTGCTCACTTCAGCAGCTCTTGTTGCTGAAGCATGTGCCGTAAATACAATAGTAGTGTAGCTCGTAAGTGGTGAGCCTCCCTGGGAAGTGGGCGAGGCTACAATGGCAACAGTACTGGTGTACACAGACGCAGAGTTCCCACTCTCAAGCGCAGTTTGAGCAGTGCTTGAGGCAGACGTGGTTGATTGTGGAGTCGATGAAGACGAGCTAGAAATTGTTGAGGAGGAGGTCGTAAACGTAGAAAGGCTCGTTAAAGTAGACGATGGAGTAGTCGAAGTTGACGAAACCGGGTCCGACGACGTGAAAAAGCTGGTTGAAAGTGAAGAAGAAGAAGAGTCTGTTGTAGTTGATGACTCTGTAGACGAAGGCGTAGAGGAAACAGTAGAGCTCTCATCTGTGGAAACGCTGGAAAACAATGAGCTTGAGCTTGTGCTTGTGCTGGTGCTGGTGCTTGTGACTGAACTGGACGGCGACGACTCGGTAGAGGAGCTCAGAGTCGTGGAAGGTGGTGCCGAGGAGGACGAGAACAGAGTCGAGCTGGAGGACAAGCCCGAAGATTGGGTATTGATCACGGTTGCATTGCCTTGAAAATCTTGGCGGCGTATTAGCTTTGCCCGGAAGCAGTTCCCCTCGTTTCCTTGGCAATCATAAGCGCAAGACACGGCCACTCGAGCTTCAAGCAGCAAAAGCAGCCATTTCAGACGCAAAAGCATAATCCCTATTGATCAAGAGAGCCGCACCCAGAAAGGGTGGGTCCACACTACGTACCTCGCAAAGATTTCGGTAGAGTATAGTCGGTAGTGTGGTCAATTCGTTGAGTGGGGAAAATATAGAGGGACCAGCTTTAGAGTCGATTGGAGGAGTAAAAGTGCAGGACACTGAAGCGGCTAGAATCAGGTACCTCGGTGCATGGGCAACGAACGGTAAAGGCAGGCCTCCTCCCAATGCAACTTAAAAAAAGAAAAAGAAAAAGAAAAGAACAAAAGACAAGAACAAATCGCACGGAAAGTGTACGACCTGGAGCAGATCGATGCTTTCGGCCACAATTTAGTGATCGTGAGACGCAAGCAAAAAACGGCAATAAGAAAGAATCAGGTAGACGGCTGTTCCGGTTACTTGGAACAATAAGATGGGTTTTATATTATGTACTCATTGAATGTAATGCATTTATTATAGTGGTGTGCAGCGTAAAGGAATTCTCAATGCAACCGGTGCAAGCGAAACCCCGCGCATCGTGCGTGATTCATACGAGCCTCAAACAAAATGGCCGATATTAGAATTAATAGACAGTAGGGAGAAATATTGACAATTATCTTAATATTCGTTGCACATGACGAACGTGTCTGCCAAACGTACAAGTGTGATCGTTGCAAAGTACAATTAAGCTATTGTGTGGCCTTTACATGGCCGCTAACGTTGCGTGTAGGCGCTTCTCACTTTTCCACTCATCCCCGATTGGGACGGGCCGGCCGTTATGCACGTGTATCACGATAATCACTTTTATGTAAGATTGATATTGGAATCGACGAACAAGTAACATTGTACGAAAATTCACATACTAATACTAATAATAGTTGTTCACAGTTGAGTTTACAAGCCAGTAAATTAGCTTGAATGTCACCTAAATCTTGAAACAATAACTATTATTGTCGAAATATTCTATTATCCCCTCATGTTATCTTTTATCTATCCAATTGTCATTTCAAATACATTTTTTGAGGCTTGTTTTCTTTTGCTCTCTTAGATATCTGTTTGATAATATAAAGGTATTTACACCGCTCAAGTAAGCTCTTTTATCTTTGGGGGATTCAGTCGGAGCTTTTGTGTGTTTGTATTTTAAATATTTTACTACAAGAAAATTTTCCAATTTTAAATACAAATAATAGTATTAATATTAATTAGTGTTGAATTAGTATTGTAATTAATATTAATATTAGTATTGTAATTATACTAATAGTTTAGTATTCTATCCAGACCCATTCATTATAAAACGCTATTAAACAAAACTGCACCCTTCACCTGCTGAGCCGCCTTTTCTTTCTAGCACTGCCTCCCCCCTCTGCAACACCGCCACTTTGTCATAACACCAAGTCCCCCTCAGCCAGAGGGGAACAAAGAATTGAACAAACTCACAAAGTAAGTAAAATTTAAACATAAGTAGAACATTAATAAATATAATAGACAAATTATAATAGTGAGACCCAAAAAAGTAAAGGCAAGCATGAACCAACTGTCTTTTCGATTTCTACTTCAGCCCGAACCCATCCGTCCCGTCTAGAGCCTGCTGCAGCATGCTCTGCAACTTCTCCTTCGTGCTGTACCGTTGCAGGCACAACTGGCTAAAGCATGTGTGAGCAGTTGGATACCTATTCTCCTCTTCGCCGGTTATACAAATACTAAACTCCATGTTGCTGGCACCTGCAGCAGGAATACGTTCGCATCCAGTAATAAACTGAATTATTTGCCGTTGATACTGGGCATTTGCGCTGCTCAATATTTCCCAAAACCAGGCGACAACGGGCTCGATTGCTCCGTCAGAGCCGTCAAACGACTCATACGTCGTAATCGCTTTCAGCTGAGCAATATCTAAATCCTCTGACGTACCTCGGACCATCATTTCAATCTCTTCTGGCCGGAACAACGAAAAAGCATTGCCGCCACAGACTTGCAAGAACCCACGCTTGAACGGCTCAAATTGTCGTGCTACGCCTTCCGTTAACACGTGAGATATGACTCGTTCAACATAGAGGAATCTGTTGGCAAAAGTAACGGGAATTCTGTCGCCCTTGGGCAGTAATGGAAGCACCCGTACTTTGCCATAATACGATTCTGTAAACGTAAAATCTAGCGCGCCATAGATGCGTGAAAACTCGTGCTCTCTGTCTTTTTGTTTTTCCTTGATTAAATGTTTTTCATTGTACTTTTCACTCTTTTCTTTTTCGCTTTTCTCTCTCTCACTTATGTCTTTATCATGCACGCCGTCATTCCCATACTCCAGCATCTTTTGCAAACCAGAGGCCAGTCCCGGCCGGACTTGAGCCAAGTCTTGCAGGGTCAATGGTAGACCCAGCAGCTTCTTGTAGCAAGCCAGGGGCAGAGGGACGTCTAGCACTGCTGAATTGTATATCGCCAGGCCCATTACTGCACCGACAAGATAATACTGCTGGCTGTTTTCCAGTGTTGCAGGATTAAACCAGCAAGAGATAGCTCCATTGTTGCCAATACCATCGTCCTCTCTTACAAACATCCCATTTTGCGGGTTGAAAATGTCCCTGCAAACGAGGAGAAACCATTCTTTCCGTAATCCACCAGCATCAACACCCATTTCATTGACGAATTCTATCTTTAGAGTTTTCTTTAGTTCGCGCTCTCGAAATGATACTTGCCGTAAACTGTCCTCCACCACACAATGCCGCCGTACTTGCAGTACCAAGTGAGGCTCGACCCGGGTCTTTGATAAAATAGACGTGAAAAAGGCATCCCTCGCCATCATTTGCATTTGACGGCGAGCATCATACTCCAAAATTGTAGTCTTGGCTAACATTGAGAGGATAAAAGGATACTGGCAAAAGGAGAGACGACAAGTTCTCTGTTCCCATCGCTCATAGTCCGCTGGCAAATCCACAAAATCAATCATACTATTATAAAACTCACTCGCTTCTAGCCGCGGTACTTTTTGATTTGCTGCCCATAAAAGAGCCATCGTTTTAACTGCCGCCCTGATCGTCCAGTCATCATCGTACCGCCACGAACTTTCCTTGTTTGCCACAACGTACCGCCGATGCTTGGCCAGTCGACGCGTAATAAACATGTTTCCAAGTTCCACAAGGCGTCTAAACGCGTCCACGTTGTCCCGGTAGCCAGAGCAGCAAAGCCAATTCACTATATAATGATGTAAATCGTTGGGAAGGCTGCCGAGTAGCCCGAAAATGTTTTTAAGCGCCCTGTAAGGTTCTATTTTTTTACCACGCTCAATCTGGTTTCCGCTGGTATTAGCATCAAGCTCTGTAGTGCTCGTTTTGGTGCTCGTTTTACTAGACACAACTCTACTAGAACAAAATTTATTCGCACTGCTGTTGATTGTCACCTTGATGTTTCCTCTCTTTGCTCCATCAGCGTCAGCGTTAGAACCGGTTGCACTGGCAGCACTAGACGAAGGAAATATAACCCGCTTTTCCCTTAAAAGTGGATGCTCTAAAAGAATTAAAAGAAATAAAATATCGCCCGGCTTTGTCGGCTTTATCCGCGGTCTCTGTAGCAAAACTTCAATGCCGCTCCACATTTTCGTCTTTACAAGGTCCGGCAGATCTTTGATCAAAGCATAAGCAGTCCTCAGATCGTCAAACGCTATGCCGGGATCGGAGATCGATACGCCCTTGCCACAAAGAAAACTGCGATTCAATATGGCCGGAGACGAGAAACAGCTGTTCAGTAGCTCAGCAGTGCTTCGCCAAGCCCCCTGTGAGGCATGGCAGTCACCCATTGTTTGCTGCACTGTACGCGATCGGTAAACCATGGCCTCTAAATGCGAAAGGGACAGAAACTGAAGATGTTTTGGTGAAGCATCTTCATCTATTACATCATTTTCATCCGTTTCAGTCATAGTAATATCGTTGATAGTGGAGCAAACAGTGCAGCGGAAGCAGTGTGCATGTGAAGGATACTCGAGATCGCATCCGCAGCAGATACAAGTCGCAACATGAACGTCGTTTTCCCGCTTTCTTTCACCATCGCTCTCGTCACTAGAATCTGAAAACTGAGCGCGGGCTCCAGAAGCCAGAGACACGTCTTCCTGCTTGCTTTGATTAGACAAAGAAAATTGGGAAGAGGGGAATTCGTGGTCCTCCGCCCGCTTGTTTTTTCGTGACGGAGAAAGCATGTGCAGCAAAGGCAGCGATAGCCTTCGAACAATTTTGTGGCCCCCACTTGAGCCCCCACTATTGGCTGCCCCACCTGCACTGTCCCCGGTTATCATAGCGCTGGCGCCAGTCGCCGATTTACGCCAAGGCCGCCGGTGCGATCGAGTTGCCACAGACGACGACATTTTGTTGTGGATTGCAATTAGAGGGCTCAGTATAGCGGACAAGAGGATTCACCAGTTGGAGATCTGAATGAGCTATCAGAATCCGTATTGCTCGTGCTTGCTGGCTGCTCTTTCAACAAGTCCGTCTACTTGAATGCGGCAGTACGGATCTGTTGCTTGCCCGCCCCAGTCAGACGCAATTCGCAACGTTATTCATCGACCGGCAAGAGACGATCAGCTCGACTAGCAGAATCAGAGATCTGCTTTCGAAGGTGACCCGAACCCAATTGATTTGCAGCTTTTGTCTCAAGTCAGAATGCCTCGTGACTGAGCAATCAAAAGGACGGACAGCTCTTGGCAACTCG